>JAODAL010007141.1:0-127669 GCA_025379985.1 Phyllomedusa bahiana
TTTAATAAATGCAATATTTTACATATTTCTAGTTCTTAGGGTTTTGGGGGGCAACCTGCTGGGTCGTCAAAGGCTTCTGTAAAATAACAACCTAAAAGCTATTTTTTTGGGTTCTAGCTGGATGGTAACCATCTGCACCCCATTCTCGCTGTCGCTCTTTGTTTTCCCCAGGGGGAGCCTCTCCCTCTTAAAACCCTTTAGGCTGGTTCACAGGCTTAACGGGGGGGCGTAATTTCGCCCGCAATTACCCCTGTTGGAGGGGGGGGGGGGGGAAACGGGGGAGTGAGCGGGGGGCCGGGCCTTCGGGGCCCCCATAGACAATCATGCTTGTGGCCTATACGCCCTAGAAAGTGCCCTGTAAATTTTATCTCCCCCCCGGGGGGTTCGCCGGCGGGGAAGGGAGCTAATCCATATTTCTCTATGAGAACTGTGAATTACCGAAATAAGGGGCCCGTTTTCGGCCCGTAATTGGCGCACTTGGGCGCTAATTACGGGACCGAAAACGGCCCATTTAAAAAGCCGGGGGGAAACCTGGCCTTAGAGCTGCAGTTGCTATCCCTTTGGGCATCTGGGGGGGTTAAAATAGCGGGGATCAAAAACCGAATTCTATAACAACTGGACTTGCTGCAGATTGTGAAAAGAACTTCGTATGCTTACCATGAGCGCCTTACAAATACGGTGTGCCATTTTAACTACCTTTAAGAAGCACTAACGTTTTAGCCTCGTTTTCAGGGGGAAAAGTGGTGTTTAGATCTGAAAAATGTGGTAATAAAAATAATAATCATTTTTTTAATCTGGGAAATACAAAAATAAAAGAAAAAACTAAGGGCCTGGGTATAACACTGTCTAGGTCTAAGAAATCTTTGTTGCCCCTGGAAAAACCAAACAAAGCTCCCTTTCTTTCTAAAGTGCTCTGAAAAATGAAAAGGGAAAACTCTGATTTGGTTGCATGGGCAAAAGAAAAAATTTAACCAAGACGTTTTATAATGTCCCCCCAAATTTTACAATACAATTAAAAAGATTATTTTTCAATGAACTAAGAATAATTTTCTACCCACTCCAGTAAATTTCAGAAGACAGATTTTATTTGCTGATATTGCTGAATTGAAAATGAGGGATCAGGCAAATATTATACTCTGCAATCTATGTGCACACAGGACTATATCCTTTAACATAAAAGATTGATGTCATTAATACAGCCCCCTTCCCATTTGTCCCCTTTTAGGCACATGGTAGAGCGAGGTTCCCCATTCCTTCAAAACAGCACCCTGGAAGACACAACTCAGCCATTATTCCATGTTTTGCCCATCATTTACTTAGCTACCCATGTAATAACCACATTTTCCCCGTATTGTCCACTGCAAGATGAAAATGTAGTGACACAGCTTCTCCCTGCTGTTCGATAACCCAGGATTACCTCAGTTGATGGCAATCATTAGCTGACTATTGGCTGATCCTCAGAGAAAGTGTTGACCCAATATAACACCTTTTAGCTATGTTTCACACGGTGTAATTTCGCAGCATTTCGCCGTGTATTTGCGCTTCTAAATAATGGAAATGGACGAGATGGCGCACCCGAAATTACAGTAATCCATAGTCTCATAAGAACTGTTGATGACGCCTTCCTCTCCCCCCCCGCTCGTAGAAAACGAATCGATAAGTGACATGTCAATTATTTTGAGGTTGAATACGCACCCGCGAGTAATGAAAGTCAATAGGCAGGCGGGCTGCCCTCCGCCCGCCCGCCGCGGGAGTATGCGCGTAATAGCGCCAGCTCCCAAAAACACACAATGAATGCTGCACATAAGTAGTACGTGCCGCAGTACAATGTGTGAACATACCCTTAGGTTAATGCAGAAATCTATGGGCCCATAGTGTCTCGAATATGCAGCATTTTGGGTATATATATAGTTGTTTTTTTCGCTGCTCTAGTTCATAGGAATGTTTTTATAGAATTTTTAAAGGGAATCTGTCAGCTGTTTCATGCTGCACGAACCACCGTAAGCGTGAAATAGGCCCACAGGTCTATACTACCCCTCACAGACGTAAAATGTGAGTTTTACTTGAAAAGCTACAGTGTATTTCTTCTGCGAAAACAAAAACTTATCGACTCACTGCTATTCCTCTGTCCTCCCCATCTAGACATTTGAATGCTTGGTATCAGCTGAGGCAGCAAATGGGATTGAGAGTGGAGTTAGCTGCTGCCAGTAAACTTGATAAATGGAAATAAGCTACACTCTGTGAAATAAAGGTTTGAAGCATGATACCAGACTAAGCTTTGTTCACACGGCTTAAATTGGGACATAACTCGGCCCCGTTTTCACTCCGTACTGCGCTCAATCCGTTGCTTGTATACGTCCAAATAATTGCGTTAATCCACAGTTTCCAAGAGAACTATTGGATACGACACCTCACTCCTCTGGGACAATACGACCGGGGGGAGATAAATGACATGTCAATTACTAGGCTAATACACGCGCGAATAATGGAATGTCAATGGGGCCACCCCCCCAGCCGCTCCCCACGGGAGGCTTCTGCAACAAGCTCCAGAACACACGTCGTAATTGCGGGGCATAATTTAACGCCCCCCAATAGCCATGTGAACATAGCCTAAAAAGTTGAGAAAATCCTAAAAAAGAAAAGGAAGCTACTGCTTACCCCTGTCCCACCATACCACTCAAACAGTTTCTTGACAGTTTGTTCTGTACACACATAAGAAACAATAAAAGCTGTCACTCAACTGAAGTTAGACATTGGACTTTCCCACTGTCTCTTATAGAGGATTTATCAGGATTTTTGCTTTTACTCAGAAATCGCGTGCTTCAAAACAATAAACCTACACTAGTGCATCTCAAAAAAATAAGAAACACATTGAAAAGCAAATTAAGTCCGTGATTCTAGTAAAATAGAGAAATCCATAATTGTGTGGGCTCATTACACACCGAGTGATTAATTTTTGTGTTTATATTTCCTCTAATGTGGATGAATTATGGCCTTACATTAAGAAAACCCAAAATTCAGTTATATAAAATAAGAAAAATGTCAATGCACATTGCTGAGCAAGACTGAAGTCTGACAGCAATTGTTTCAATACTTTGTGGGGCTCCTTTATGCATGAATTACTGCTTAATGCAGCGAGGCAGGGATGAATCGGCCTGCTGATGTGTTGTGGGAGATTCCAGGTTGCCTTGATAATGTCGCCCTCTAGCTCGTCTGCATTGATGGCTCTGGTGTCTCCATCATAAGAAACTTTAAGGGTTTAGGTCAGGTGTGAGATAGCTGGCCATCGAGCGCAATGATACGTGTTAGTAAACCTAGGTTACAGGTCCTTTTTGGCACTCTGGGCATGCCAGGGCCTGATGGAAAAATGGAAATCAGCAGCCCATAAAGTTCATCAGCAGAGGAAGCATGAAGTGCTCCAACATTTCCTGGTAGACGCCTGCCTGACCTTGGACTAGAAATTACAAATGAACTACCACCAACACCAGCAGATAACAAGACTCCCCAAACCATCAGTGATGGTGATATGGACCTGAATGCTTGTCTTGGATTGTGGCTTCTTCACTCTTCCTCCAGACTCATGGAAATCTTGATTTACAAAAAAAATTAAATTTACTTTTGTCTGAAAACTACTTTGATGAGCCCATGGAGTCCTTTTTTCTCTTTAAAACAAAATATGGCCATGACATCCAATTGGGTGAAGTAATGAGCTATAGTGCAACCGCTGGTTGGGCAGCCAAAAGCAAACGGCAAACACAAACACAATAACACAGGACTCAACAAGCACAAAAAAACAGTCTAATAGGGGACATAGGAATTTTTTGAAAAAACTTTTTGGAATATAAATGAAAATTTTTATTTTAATTTTTTCTTCCTTAGCCCGGATAAGACGCTTCAGACAGTGTCCGCTCTCGGCCCATGGCGGCTTAAAGCACAGGAATGGCGACAGTTGTCCTGCATATCCTGGATAACGTCCCTGTGTGTGAGTGGAAGCACTGACTCCAGCCACAGTCCACTCATAGTGAATCTCCCAAATCTTCAATGGTCTTTTATGACAATCCTTTCAAGGCTCTGGTCATCCGTGTTTCTTGTGCTTCTGTTTTCTACCACACTTTTTTCCTTCCATACAAGTTTCCGATTAAGGGTTATGTCCACATGGTAGAAAGTACAATGCCAGTGGATATGTTAAGAATCCGGTACGGTATTTTATCATCTTTCAAAGGTATATGTGGACACTTTTCCGGACTTTGCTACACCCCCCATAACCATTGAGCATTTTACAACCTTATATCTGAAAAGCGGGAGGAAAGCAATGTGCATGCTCAAAGTTTTTTTTTTATGGACAGTCTGTGCTTGACAAGCCGCTGCTGTTCCTCCTACCACACAGCACGAGAAGTGAACAAAAACACTTCCCAGTCTGTCTGAGACATCACCCATGCCCCGCAATGCATATGGGCATTGCCGGCATATTGAGTGGAGAGTATGCATAGAGACCAGTATAGAGCATTCTGCTCTGTAATTGTTTCTCTATTTCGTATCCGTGTTCTAAGTAGTAACTGGAAACAATTTCCTATGGGGAAAAGTGAAAAAAGTGTGAAAAAGAAAAAACAAAAAAAAAAAAGAAAACACAGAACAAACGAAAAATAAAAATAACAAGACGTACATATGCCCTGGTCCATCTAACTTGTTCTTGGAATAATGGATAAAAACTGAAAATCTCAAAAAAAAAAAAAGTGAAAATTTGAAATTTCAACCTCCATATTTGCCTATAAATCCTGTGAAAACATCCTATGGGTTAATAAACTTTTTAAATGCTGTTTTGAATACTTTAAGGGGTGTAGTGTCGTATATGGAGACATTTAAGGGGGTGTCTAACACACAGGCCAATCAAAGCCATGTCAGAACTGGACTGGTCCCTAAAACAATGCATATTGCAAATTTTCTTGAAAATGGGAAAAATTACTACTAAGTTTCTAAGCCCCCTAATGTCATAAAAAACATAAAAAGACATTTTTAAAAAATGATCCAACCAACAGAAGACATATGGATAGATGCAAGTTTATAAACATTTAGAGTTGAATACATATCCAGTCTAAATGCAGAAGATGTTGTGAAAGTTTGAAAATGTTACATTTTTAAAATTTTTCATGATATTTTGATATTTTTCACAAATAAGGATTTTTTTGGAACAAAATTTCTTACTAACTTAACCCCTTAAGCCGAACGCCTGAAAAGTAGTTAATGACAATAACAAATTTTTTAGTTTTTTGCCTCCTTTCGTTTAAACAGTTGTAACTTATTATATTTTTTCAATGACAGCAGTTTGGAAGAGGCCTTCTTTTTTCGAGACAAGTTGTACTTTATAAGGGAATAGTTTAAGTACACTTATAAATAATTGCAGTTAATTTTTTTTTATTTTTTTTTCTACAAAAAATTTTTTTGTTTTTTTATTTTTATTTTTACACCATTTCACATTCCACACTTAATAACTTGTTAGCTTAATTCTACAGGTTATTACGTCAGAGGATACAAATATGTGTAGGTTTTTTTGTGCTGTAAATTATGTATAAATAATTTATTTATTAAATATTTATTTTTATTTTATTAATTATTTTTTTTAAATATCTTTTTTTTTTACAACTTTATTATGGGTTTTTTTGTTACTTTTTTTTTTACTCCCATGAAGGGAAACTGTTTAACATTTTTTTTTTATTTTTTTTTATTTACACTTAGTAATGTAATAGCAATTACATATATGCTATACATGCTAATCTGTGTCAGTCTGACACAGGCAGTAGATTAGGACAGCACACAGTGCATCCTAATCACTGGCTTCTTACACAGACAACTCTGGGGTCCATGCTAGTCCGCCAGAGCTGACTGAGCCAGCCGTTCCCCTCTGAGCTCTGTCGGGTGACCGGGCGTTCCAATCACACCAAACAGAGCAGGGGATCCCTACCTGCATAACAGCGCGACGGTCCAACCACGCACCCCGCAATCAAAGGGATACCAAGCATCGTGTCTGCGGAGGTTTCCTCTCGCTCCCCGAGTGCCTGCAGGAGAAGCACTGTGACGGGGCATGTGTATTTCAGCCCCCGATCCTGCGCAGCGTGTGGCCGCCTGTTCTCCTCACACCCCTCAGTCATCTCTCCTCCAACTCACGACGCAGGCAATACTGAACGACCCGCACCGTCCATCCGTCAAAATACTTAGTCTCCGACTTAAAACATGTGGGTAAAATCACAAGTGGAATTCACCATGGAATCTAGAAAAAAGTGTGCACAATACAATTACAAAAAATTGGGACTCAGTCAGGGAGGCCAAAACTGCCTGCGGCAGTAAGGAAATTTGCTTTTGTTATGCTAATCTATTTTTTAAAGAGGACTTGACCGTGGACAGATGTCAAGAATACCAACTTAGTTCAAACAACCAATAAGTCACTGGTGAAATCACAAACGGAGTTCCCAACTACAAAGGACTCCACCTCTGAGGCATAGCAGGGAGATGGTAACATAAAGCGCTCTTGCTGTATTGGATCTGGTCGCTCATGTATTATAAGGACACGCCATTATATAGAATGGTCCATAATGGTCAGCATGTTGATTTTACTTATATAGCTACTGCGGCTTTGTCTGAGGCCCTAAAAACAAAAAGAAATTCGATATTCTATTATGGTGTGGGTTGTCTACATAAATTTTTTAATTAGACAACCCCCTTTAAGAACTACAAGGAGGTAATTAAGAAGCATCAAATGACATACCTTTACTTAATGGCCAAGTTCACTTTTTTTATATGATATAAGCGAAAATGTGTATGTGATGACCAGATTGCTCCAACTAGCAGTGGAGTATTCCTAAATGGGATCGCAATGCTCCGCTCATCACTGTCACCTTGCACTGCTCGACTGGCTGTTCAGAGACTTCCTTAAACTTGATTTTACTGCCCAGAACACTTCAAAAAGTCTGGTATATTACAAATAAATAAATATAATTCTTCTTCTCTTTCCAGATGAGTATGTTTTCGACTTCACATGCCACAATTAGTATCAGGCAATGCCCTAAGCCATATAACCTAGCCCAAGCCACAAAATAGGCCTCAAACCAAACATTAAAGCAGGCAACAATGCATTTGAGATGGAAGCATTTTTTTATTACATCTACCAAGTAATTGTTCAGTTAAACTTCAGGGCTTATGGTCTTGTGCCCATAATATGGACATTAATGTGCGAACATGTATGATTTTTGTCGCTAATCAGTAATTTTTTCATACATTAGCTACGTAAGATGCACCTGAATCATGAACCTGTTCTACACGCTGTAATAGAATTGGGGCCGTCAATGTAAAAATTTGGTCATAACTGACAAAATTCAATGCGCATTATAAAAGCAAAGTGTGCGCCTGATTTATGAACCCGCTCTACAGCAGTTCATAAATTCAGGCGCATTTTGTAGGGTCAGTAAACCATTTTGAAAGTGTAGTATCTTAACCTGTTCCACAAGTAATAGTGCCTATAATTGCCATAGCAATAAGCTATAAATCTATAACTTACGTACAGTTATTCTAGTGTCGCCCCACCTCCGGCACGCCCCCCAAAATTGTGCCCCTAAGGGCCGATAATGTGTACCGGAGGCTTTGAACAAATGCAAAATGGGCCCTGGATATCGGGCTGAAAATACTGCAGACTTATGCCGCAACCCCGTTCATACCAGTCCCACAACTAGGGCTTTCTGAGCTACTAAATGACAAATCTAGGTCAGGTAAACCACTTTTAAGTGCTCTATCTGTTCCAATCAGTAATGCCGCCTGGATTTGCCAATAAACAGTCATAAATATGCGTTTATATGGTTTAGTGGACATGCCCCGCCGCCCCCCGATCTGGCACTTTAAAAAGTGCCACAGGCGCTTTAAAAAGCCCTAATTTGGAGTGCGCCTGATTAAAAATATAGGCGACGGGCGCCAGTTCTCATGCTAAAAGACGCCAGACTTCTGGCAAGCCCATTAACAGGTGCCCCTAAAATACAGACAAATTTAGGCCCCGCCTCAAACTAAAAGACATAAAGGGGGCAGATTTTCAATCCTGTTAATATTGACAGTGAAAATTTGAGCCACATATATTAGTTTTGAAAAACTGCTGCATGGTTAGATGTCCATTCTAAGTTTACCCCCCCCCTATTAGGTGGCTTATTCATGGCAATAATTTGTGTTCACACCCAAAACCACACCCTTTTTCCCATGGAAACGCCACTTTTTTAAAACGTATTTTTGCCAATTTGTGCTGAAATGTGCAACGGTGTCAATCTTTTAAATGTTTGTGGTCGAAAAATTACCTAAATGTTAAAAATGTACAATTTGTTAAAATTGTTCTTAATCCTCCAAATAAAAAGGGGTTTGTCAGGAGGGGCGGGGCCCGGGCCCTCCCCGCAGGGGGCTCGGCGCGGGGATCGCGGGGGCCCCCCCCGCAAACCACCCCGTGCCCGCAGGGCCCCGGGCCCCGCTCGCTTTCGGCCCGTCCCCGGTAACGCCGCTCCCGTCCGTGTGGCCGTCGGGCTCGTGCCCTTCCTTAGCGTGGCTCGGGACACTTCTTAATTTAAAGGGCCCTGTCCCTTAAAAATTTGATTGCCGGACGTTGGGCTAATTAAGGGTTTGCCCCTAGCACTCGCTGCCGATTGTTGGTGTGCGTTTTTTTGAGCTTAAGGGGTCTCTAGTGTCGTATTTATTACCCGTGTACCAGTCTGTTCCCCTAGTTCCCCGACCTTGCCTGTTTGCCCCTGCCCTGTCCCCCTTGCCCGGGAACCCGACTCGAACCTCTGCCCCCCCGCCCGACCCCCGCCTTTCCGACTTACCCCTTGGATTCGATTCAAATACCTCGCCAGGGACCCCCGGCCCCAAAACGCAACCATCACGTCGGGGTAATGACCTTTTTTAGCCTCACGCCGCAGCAGTCCCTCCCGCTTTTCGGCGGGCTCTGGGGAAAACCGGGGCTACTTAGACTCCGTTTCCCCGGCGTGGTTAGACCCTTGCTTGCGGTGGTCCAGGGATCCACGAAAACCCTTACAGTACAATTGGCCATGGATTTTCCCCAGGGGACCTTGCCCGAATCCGGGGCGTTACGGCGGCCGTCGCCCCCGCAGAGTCAGCCCTACCAGCTCGCGGGATGAAAGCAGAACCTTGGGCCCGCCTATCCACCGCGGGCCGCTGCCCTCTCACCTGCACCGTTGCCTGCCCCTCAGTCGTCCTGCTCCCCCACCGGGCCTTCTCTGCATCTGCCGCTCCCCCCTCCTATGATTGGAGGGCCCCAAGAAATGCAGAGGTTTTATTTAGCCAGTTTTCTATACACATCGAGATGTGGGACTCAATTTCCCAAAGGCGGGCTTTTTGCGCCTTCATTATTAGCCTTTCCCAAATGGCGGGAAACTCTGGCCCGGGGCCTCCGCTGTGGGACCGGGAGATCCGCTAACGGGCCCAACCTGCAAGCTTCCTCCAAGGGGGTTGAACTGCTTTGAGGAAAACCCGGTCGTTTCCCCCTAAACTGCCGCCCGCATTGCTCCGTCTTCCGGTTTTGGGCGACTTTTCCATGTGGGACACTACTCTGTTCAGTTCCGAAACCCTTGCCTCGGGGTTAGAATGGAAAAAATTTAGGCTCTGGTGGCTTTCCCTTTTGGCAAGGCCTTTTCGGGACGTATTAAGGACGGCTCGCGGGTCAAGGGCCCGCCTACCCCACTGGACCCAAATTTATTCGGTTGGCCACCCGAATTTGATTTTCCCTTTTGCCGGAAAAGACAAAAAAGGTCGAAATCCAATTTCGAGTCCCCCCGACCACGCCCGGGGTACTGCTTAGCTCTGTCTTCCAACGCCCCTCCACTTTTCCCGGGAAAAAGGTTTTTGAGGACGAAAACCCCTGCAGGTGGAAAAGGGAATCTGACCCAAGGGGGGAACGTCCCCAGCGACGTCTGAGGCAATTTTTGGCTTTTTACTTTCGGGGGGTTCCCGGGCAATTTTATTTGGGGACTGTCCGGGTGGGGCCCCGGGGAAAAATTTCCCCCACCCAGGGCTCGTAGGAGAGGAACCCTAGGGGTCAGTGCGGGGCCCCTTTCCCCCTTGACCTTCCTGTTCTTTGGGAACTTGGCCGGGGCAGCACCTTCCAGGCCACCCCCCCTGGGGTCGGGGGTTTCCCCCCGGTAACTTCATTAGCCATGCACTGGTGGGCCAAATACCGGCTTCCCGTGACCCCCCCGCAAAAAAACCCATGTTTTGTTTTCCTCCCTCCCGTGGCGGGAAAACCTTCCCAAAGGGTTTCCATTCGGTTCTGCACTGCGCCCCCCATCTTGGGAGATTTGGGGGATTACATCAGGAAACTATGAAGTTTCTCGTACTGCCTCGATCCTCTTTGAGATCCCCCCGGGCTCCCTGGTTGCAAGAGCTTTCTCCGAACCCCAAATTGGAACACAGGCCCAAATTTTCATTTGGGGCCCCGCCCGTCACTCCAAGATGCCTTTTGGGCCAAACCGCCGGTCCCTTTAGGGTTGCCGTTGCTAAACCCAGAAATTTTTCTGCCCCGGTTCTGCCCGCTCCTTTCCCGGACTATGCTGATGTTTTTTCCTTTTGAAAAACAAGGGCCCAAAAATTGCCCCCCTGAACCCGGGCCCCTTTGATTGCCCTATTGGGTCTGCAGCCCGGGGACTAAATCCTCCTGAGGCAGGTTTTTTCCCGCTTTCCGTCCCGGAGGGCAAAGGCAATGTCCGATATATCCCAAAAAGAAACCCACGCAAAAAGGGTTCATACGCAAGGTTTATTTATCAATGCGGGGCCCGGGTTCTTCTTTGTCGAGAAGAAAGGTTTGGGAACCCCTCCGGCCTGTACCGGGTTATCGTGGCCCTGAAAAAAATAATGTTTTAAGAAACTGTACCCCCTTTCCCCTTTTATCTCCCAGTATTTGATCGCCTCGGGGCCCCAAAAAATTTTTTTTTAAACTGGGATTTTCCCTGGAGCCCACAATCTGATTCCCCAATTTTGAAAAAGGGTGAAAGAGTGGGAAAACGCCCCTTTTAAAACCCGGTTGGGTGGCCAATTTTTGAATATTTGTCATGCCCCTTTGGTCTCTTTTAACGCTCCGGCTGTTTTTCCAAAAATTCGTGAATGAGACTTTCCGGGGGCCTTCTATCGTTTGTGTTTTTAGTCTATCTGGAGACATTTCAATTTTATTCTCCCGACCTGGAGGGGCCCCCCCGTCAAAGGTACGCCCGGTGCTCAGACGTCCCCCGGGAGTCAAAACCAAAATTTATGCCAAGCGGGAAAAAATGTCCCGTTCGAAATCACCTCCCTGCCCTTTTTAGGGTAATCGTGGCAGATCCCCGGGCTTCCGCCAATGGAAAACCCCCCCAAGATCCCCAAACCCGTCCTGCAATGGCCTGTCCCGTGGGCCTTTGGGCCAAATTCCTCGCTTTGTAGGCTTTGCCAACTAAAGGGAATTTGGGAAATTTATTCCTCAGTTTTCATCTTGGGGGCACCCTTGGTAGCCCCTTTCCCAAGAAGGGTTGCCGCCCCAAAATCTGGCCCCCCCCAGGTCAAAAAGGCGTTTCCCAAAGCTGAAAGGGCCCCATTTGCTTCTGCTTGTTCTTTCTCGTCCGGGGCAACCCCCAGGCCCCCCGTTTTGTATTAGAAGTCGAAAGGCTTTAAATGTTTGTGTCCGGCCCCCGTTTTCTTTTAGAAGTCCCCTCGGGAAAAATTGCGAATTGGGGGGGGTTCTTTTTCCAAGGGCCCTTTACCCCAGCCCGGGCGCAACTTTCACTTTGGTGACCCGGGGAACCCTTTTTGCTTTTTAAAAAATTTGGCCCCAGAAGAATGGCAAATTCCCCCTGGGGGGGGCTCTCCACCCCTTTGAGATCTACTGATCACAAGAACCTTCTCTATCTGCCAATTTGCCCAGGTTTGAATTTCCCCGAAAGCCAAAGGGGGCTGCTTTTTATTTGCCCCCCGTTTTAATTTCCTTTTACATTTCCGTCCCGGGTGAAAAAAAACGTCAGGGCAGTTTCTCTCTCCATGATCCTTGAAATTCCCGGGGGGCTTGGGAAACCCCTCCCTAAAAAAAAGCATTTTTATTCCTCCCGGGAAAGGCTTCTTTTTGTGTCCTTTTGAACCTTCAAACAGGTACTCGGGGGGAAGAAACCTTTGTCCGTCCCTGTTGCGGCTAGAATCCTTTTAAAAAGGGGACATTCTTCTCAAACTTTGGGGGCATCCCGGGGGTTTACAAGTCCGCACAATCACTCCAGATACCTACCTGGTTTTGGGCCCAAACTCATGCAAAACTTCGGGACTTTGTCTTGCCCCGTGCCTCTTTTTGCCGTAAACAATGGTCCCTCGCCTCAAACCCCCGGGTTTTTTTCTTTTTGCCTTCTCTGTGCCCTGAAAGCCGTGGGCCCATTATTGGTTTTTGGATTTTGTCACCCGGTCCTGCCCGGGGGCCTTTATCCGGAAAAAACGTAAATTTGGGGGTTTTGGGGGTTGCAGGTTTTCCAAAATGTCCATTTTGGCCCCTGCCCCGGTTACCCTCGGCACCTTAAACTAGCCAGCTCTTCCCTTTCCCCACATCTTCCGGGTTTCAGGGGTCCCGTTGCACATAACCCCCGGATAGGGGGTCCAGTTCGTATCCAAGTTCTGGCCCGGGGTCTCTGGCGCAGTTACGGGGGGCAGCTGGGAATTTCCCCATCTTGCATACCACCCCCAGGGCCAAAAGGGCGGTGGAGGGGGTTAACCCCAAATTTTGGGGCCCGTTCTGCGACATTTTGTGTCTTGCCCGTCAGGCAAAATGGTTTGGAAACCCCATCCCCTGGGCGGAATTCTTTCCCATAATTTCCTTGACTCAGAATTGCCCCCCCGCCCCTTTTTTTATTGTGTTTTTGGGTTACATCCCCCCCCGACCTTCCCCTAGCCCCCTAAAGCCCCGGTTCCTTTCCTTGATGGGCCAAATACGGGGGTATCAAATTTTCTTGGGAAAATTAAACCATCAAGCCCTTCTTTGTGCCCCTTTTCCGGCGCTAAAGTTCAGACCCATAGGTATCGGAAAGGCCCCCTCCCGTATTTTTTGCCTGGTGAAAAAGGGGGGTTTGTGGTCATCTGCCAAAAATACATCCGCCTTTTAAGGTGCCAGTTAAATTGGGGGCCTAAAAAATTGGGTCCTTTTGTGGGGGACTTCGGAAATTAACCCGGTCTCCTACAAGCTCTGCTTTTTTCGCCCCGCTGCGGGGGGCCCGAATGCCTTTTCCTTTTCTTCTCCTCCAAAAACGGTTTTGGGGGTTTTGGGGAAAGAAACGCTTTTCCCGGGGGGGGGTTTGTCTCGCCTTCTCCCTTGGGGGCCATCTCTGATAACATCTTTTAGGGCAAGGAAGGGGGCTGGCAGAAGACAGTTTAGGGGGGGAAGTGGTTCTTTTTTCATTGACTGGAAAGGATTCGGGCCTAGAGGGGCGGGTTTGTGGGAAAAACCCGGGGGGCCCAAAACCCGTCCCCGACCTTTCCCGCCAGGTTCAAAAAAAAAAAAGGGGGAGAACCCAAGGGGGGGGACTGTCCGGAGGTCGCGGGGGGCCGTTTCCCCGCCCCGGGGGCCCCCCTCCCCGCAGGGGGTCCGCCGGGGGCCCGGGCCCGCGGGGCCCTTCCCCGTGCCCGCAAATCCCGGGGGCCTGCTGCTTACCTTTGGGCCCCCCTAGGTGGGGGGCGGCGGGGTTTCGTCCGTGCTGGCCCTGGGCTCGTGCCTTTTCCCCCTTTGGGGCGGCTGGTGCGCGACACTTTGGTTAGATTTAAAAGGGACAGTGTCCCTCTTTAATTGGGTTTTAATTTCCCCCCCCCCGGGCGTTGGTTTTAAATTTTTGGGTTACGCCCCTAGACTCGCTGCCCGATTGTTGGTGTGCGTTTAGTGAGCTTTGGGTCTCTAGTGTCCGGGATTTATTACCTTTTACCCAGTCCCCTTGCTACGTTTTTGACCCCGCCCCGTTTGCCGCCCGCCCTGTCCCCTTGCCCGAACCCGCTTTCGAAAACCCCTCGCCCCCCTTTCCCCGACCCCCCTGCCCGTCGAATACGCCTTGGATTGGGGATTCAGTAACCTTTTCAGTTCCCGGCCGCCATCGCAACCCGTCAAATCAGGGGGAAAGACCCGGTTGCCTCACGCCGCAGCAAGTCCATCCCGCTTTGCGGCGGGCTCTGGTGAATACCGGGGGCTACTTAGACTCCGTTCCCTGGCGTGGCTTAGCTACCATTGCTTGCGGTGGTCCAGCGGATCCACCGAACCGTTACAGGCTTCTGATTTGGGATCCTCAAAAAGACAGCCTTACTCATGAGGGTACATTCAGGCAAGGCTGTGGTCACACTAAGTTTTAACTGCTATTCAAGATATTTATTGAGGTATTCCTTGACAGATACCTACAACAGAAGGCTGTGAAATATGTGATACGAATGGCAAGAACTCTCCTGTCATTTCTTATTAGTTCAGCAAGAGTTTCTGTGTGTAGGTTTGTCTTCTGTTGTTTGTGTTTGTTTGGAGTGGTTGCATGGCAGCTGTCTCAGGATGACTTGGGTGCACCTGAGCTTGTTAGCTATTTTTGTCTCTATAAAGCTCAGCTGAAAATGGCAGTCTGAGTGCAGAGTATCGTAGCATTGGTCCCATGTAGTCCTGATGTGTTGGATGGTTCTTTCTTGTAGTCTATTGTCTCGTTCAGTTGTGTCAGGCTGAAATATCTTGTTTCTTGTCTCAGTTCAAGGTCAGTATAGAGATCTCACCCAAGATCCATTTATACGCAGGACTGAAATATGGACAACAAGGGGCCATCCTCTACGCCTCGAGGAAATAAAGGGCGACATGTCCCATTACAAATTTGCCAATGTTTTGGTGTATTTTGGGGTGAGAAAACTGTTGACGCCCTATTCTCTATATAAATGAACTGTAATATACCAATACTAAGCGCATTATAGCCCAGGCATGACACATTTGAATGCGCCTATAGTAGGCGCATTAAATAAAATAGTAATGATACGCATCAATTTTATAATGCAAGGAAGATCACACGGCAGATTTTTGACAGGTTTGTTCATTCACTTTTCACTGATTTAATGTGCCTTAAAACTAGTGTGGCAGCGCATCTTTTCAGGCATGTCGCCCAAAGTTTCTACAAGTTTCCCCTATGGGTATCATACATGTAACCTCTATACTCTGCATAAAGATGTTTTAATTGCATGAAAATAAACATGAAGTGATTTTAAAGAAAGCTGCAATCATCTGGTTTTCATGGCGACAGTCTGCAAGCTGGAGCATCCATACTAGAATTTGCTGCTACTACTCTCCCAGGAAGGAGCTGACTGGGAGTCTCCGTGCTGTTCAATCAAGGTATTTGCCTAAACTCTTTTCTTAGTGACCTGATTAACAGATTTGTTTATATGGGATTCTGGAGGGGGGTTGCTGACCCAGGGATTTATTCTGATTGCCAGATTGGAGTCAGGAAGTTATTTTTTCCCTAAAATGAGGACAATTGGCTTCTACCTCATGGGGGTTTTTGCCTTCCTCTGGATCAACACTATAGCACAATAGGCTGATATGGATGGACTCCTGGCTTTTTTCGGCCTCATAAACTATGTAAGTTTTGTCTGGCCAAGTTCTGGACTTGGTAGTTTTTGTGAAATATCGATTTGGAGCTTGTCTGGGTTCTTCTGGTCCCTGCTCTGGACTCGCCAAGTCCTAGGGCCACTTCCAATATTAGGCTCAGTTGTAGCTTAGACTAATCACTGATCAATAATCATCAAGCCCTATCTCTAAAATATACCTTTTATTAATAATCTTTTTAAAAAAAAGTTGCTGTACACAACCTTGCTTAAACCACTAAATATACAAAAGAAAACTTAACCACTAAATAATACAAAACAAATCCCTCTATCCCTTACTCTTTCCCTGCAAACCATAACTATC
This sequence comes from Phyllomedusa bahiana, assembly GCA_025379985.1. Classification (NCBI taxonomy): domain Eukaryota; kingdom Metazoa; phylum Chordata; class Amphibia; order Anura; family Hylidae; genus Phyllomedusa; species Phyllomedusa bahiana. Next base: position 15,947 of record JAODAL010007141.1, read on the forward strand.
GGTCACCTATCTGCTAAGGGAGCTATCCGTATTCCATACTACTGAAATCCCCTGATAAACCCCCCGTTTGGTTTTGGGGGGGAGAAACGCGTCGGGATAATTTGGACCACATTGGGAGAATCTGGACCACAATGAAAGGCCCATTAGGGATGTTTGGACTATATCAAGAAGCATCTTAAAGGTCGTATGTTGAATGCTGTTTATCTATCCAATTGTTCAGGTTCCCTGCAGTTAATCTAATGTATCCTAGCATATTAAGAGTTGGTTAATATAGTCTGGATATTTTATCTCCTCCTCTTTCTGGCAATTCTTTTGTTTCCCTTTTGTGATAGTGTTTGGAGTATATACAAATAGGGATTACACAGTGTGGCAACAGGGCAAGCCTTCAGAGGTGGGGCCGTCCTTATCGGGACGATGACCCGGCCATTTGGGGAGTAAGGGATAGAGGGATAGAGGGATTTGTTTTGTATTATTTAGTGGTTAAGTTTTCTTTTGTATATTTAGTGGTTTAAGCAAGGTTGTGTACAGCAGCTTTTTTTAAAAAGATTATTAATAAAAGGTATATTTTAGAGATAGGGCTTGATGATTATTGATCAGTGATTAGTCTTTTTGCACAAACCCGTTGAGACAGAGAATTATTTTTCATTTTTCTGTGATTCTCAGTTGTAGCTTAGAAACATATTTGAGGGAAAGGCCTGAGGGTTTACTTCAAGGATAGCGGTTCTGGTGTTAGGGGAAGTCATAGGGGAGCTTATGAGAAATGGTATTAGGGACACTTATAAACAGGAGCGTGTTATCGACTATCCTGAGCTAAGTGTACCCACATTTCAATCTCTGCCAAACCATGCACTTGTCTTCATCTGCCTGCTGTCCATTTGCCAAGTCATCTACCATTGAGTATTTATGATTGATACGCTTTGTATTACTCTTTCATGTGACTGCTGGTGCACTTCCCTGTTTGCAGGTTGTTATTTTGGGTCCACCAACGTCATTACAATATGTCATTGTATGGATATAAAGTGGCATATATTACCCATTGACTCCTCAAATGTAAAAATCGTATAACGTGCTACATAAAGTTTACTGCATGGGTAAGACTGCTATGGAGCCCAGAGGTTAAGGGTCCCATTCAGGTGCAAGACAGCTATACCTTTTTGTAGGAAATAACAAGTTGGGGGACTTGTGCTATCTGGCTACTACTATATGGTTTCTCTGGTATATGGCAGTATTATTTATACCTTTAATTATTGCTACTTATGCAGGTGTTTCAGGCTCTTGGCAGAAGGTGGAGGGGGCCCATTTCATTTTGCTATGGTGGGCTATGAATTCTAGATATGATCCTGGTTTACTGTATCCCTTTGTGTAGGAAAATGCAGTAGACTAGTAAATGCTCTTGGTGCATATGGTCATGTGGATTCATCCAGCATACGCATCAGGAGTTTTCCCTGGCCATAGATCTAGCAGATTAATATAACGAGATGTGAACAGAATCTGTAGTCACCGGGAACCAGAGGCCCCTCCGAACCACCAGGAATAGGAGTACTTGTTTGGCCCCATCTCCCATGATCCCTGGTTGATTCTCCACAGAATTGAAGTTGTTGTGCCCATGGAGGTTCTCATTGTATGTGAAAATAAGAGATTCCACCAACATGAGTCAGACACCCTATCTCCATGAACCCCAAACCCCATACAATGGTATGTAATCCTGTTGTTTTAAAGGGATTGTCCATAATGTTCAGCTGAAAATGTCATAATATAAAAGAAATGTGTTTACTCTCCTGTAAATCTCCCCCTCTGCTCCAGTGCTGCCACCACTCTGGAGATCTCCACCAGTTACAGTATCTCACAAAAGTCAGTACGAGCCTCACATTTTTATAAATATTGTGTTTTATCTTTTCATGGGACAATACTGAAGATATGACTCTTTGATACAATGTAATCATTGTACAGCTTGTATAACTTTGTTATTTAGAAAATTGGTGTGCCCTCAAAATAACTCAGTACACAGCCATCAATGTTTAAACCAATGGTAACAAAAGTGAGATTACCTCTTAAGGGAAATTGTGCCCCAAGTGTCAGTATTATGTGCTTGATACCATCTGTACCGAATAAGTTTATCTTGGTCTCTTCGTTCCAGTAATTCATGTCCTTCGTCTGCTTGTCTTCAGCAAACTTTTTGTGGGCTTTCTTGTGTATCATCTTTATAAGAGGCTTTATCCTTATGGGATGACAGCCATGCAGACCAATTTGATGCAGTGTGCTGTGTGTGGTCTGAGCACTGACAGGCTAAACCTCCACCCCTTTGACCTCTGCAGCAATGCTGACAGCACTAATACGTCTTTTTGGAAAAAACAATCTCATGTGCACTCAACTTCTTTAGTCTATCATGGTGAGGCCTGTTCTGAGTGCAACCTGTCATTGTATGATTTTAGCCAATGTGCTGCAGTTCAGTTTCAGGGTGTTGGCAATCTTTTTATAGTCTAGGCCATCTTTATGAAGAGCAACAATTCTTTTTTTTCTGATCCATAGTTCTTTGCCATGAGGTGCCATGTTAAACTTCCATTGACCAGTGTGAGAGAGTATGAGAGCGATAACAACAAATGTAACACATCTGCTCCACGTTCACACCTGATACCTTGTAACACTATCAAGTCACTATGATATCATGGAGGGAAAATGGCGAATTGGGCACAGTTTGTCTATTTTCACTTAGGGGTGTACTAACTTTTGTTGCCAGCAGTTTAGACATTGATGGCTACATGTTGAATTATTTTGAGAGCACACCAAATTTACACTGTTATACAATCTGAACACTGACTACTTTACATTGTATCAAAATGTCATATCTTCAGTGTTGCCCCATGAAAAGATATAATACAATATTTAAAAAAATGTGAGGGCTGTACTCGCTTTTATGAGATACTGTATGAGTTTGTCTGGTTCATCATTCATGTACGCACTGGCCTCAGCGCTGATGGCTGCATCCACATCACTAGTTTACCGAAGCTAACAATCAGAATATGACGTCACTGCTGCAGGACCTCACCACTGAGCACCCACTGTCACGGCCTGCGCCGCTCCCCGGCCCGCGGGCCGCGGGCGCATCCGTGGTCCCCCTCCCGGGTGCCCACCGGGGCCGGGTGCCACCGCTGGCCGCGGGACGAGCGCCGGGGGCTGCGTCTGCCGTGGACTTACCTGACCGCGCTCCTGTGCCGTCCGCGCCCTCTGCCGGCCGAGGCGCGCGTGCCTGTGTCCTAAGGCGCGCGCGCGCGCTCGTTCCCGGGGATTTAAAGGGCCAGCGCCCTGATAATTGGCTAATTGCCAGGCGCTTCCCCTACTTAAGGTTACGTCCCACAATCACTCCTTGCTGGATCTATGTTGCCCCGTGCCCTAGAGAAAGCGTTCCAAAAGCATACTCTCGCCTTACCGTGTACCAGACCCCTCGCTACGTTTCTCAACTCCGAACCTCTGCCGCCTGCCCCGACCTTCCTGCCTGTCTACGACCACGAACCTCTGCCGCCTGCCCTGACCTTCTGCCTGCCCACGACTACGACTCTCGGACTACGACTCTGTACCACGCTGCACCTCGGCTGCCACCGCAAGCAAGTCACGTCAGGGGGGACGGTAGCCTCACGCCGCAGCAAGTCCATCCCGCTTTGCGGCGGGCTCTGGTGAAAACCGGGGGCTACTTAGATTCCGTTCCCTGGCGTGGCTTAGCTATCATCGCTTGCGGTGGTCCGGCGGATCCACTACCCAGCCGTTACACCCACCACCTAAGGTGTGCGTTACCCTATACCCTGCTAGATGACTGCTGCAGGACTGGCAGGGAATACCAGAGCAGCAGCATTGGGTTCAGTTTTTTCTTTTTTACATTTTCAACAATTTTCAGACAATCCTAGACTACTCTTCCAGCCGCGCATGGTCATCCATAAATAGGCCTCTTGCCTCCCTCCACTTGGTGACTATCATCGGCATATTGATCTGTTTAGCGTTACTGAAATGTAGAAACCCCAATTGTCTGAGCTGTGTTATGAGAGATTTGTGTTGGAACGGCAGCGACTCTGATTCCATGTTTACATACACATTAGTCTGCTTAATTAGCATCTTATGTAACCAGCACTGTAATGCAGCCAGCCCTTCAGTCATCAGAAATCACTGCTCGCTCTCTATTGAGCGCAGATTTTCCTATTTTGGAGGTAAGATGTCAAGGTGACTTGATGTCCTAGGATGAAACATTGCTGAAATCCTTCCAATTGCATGGCCTGACTCTTTGCTGGAGGCCTGAGGCACATCTGTTTGATGGTTATCTGCTGAAACATTCAATGTGTGTTTGGGAAATTGAACTATTTCAAGCATCCGGGAGGAACTGAGTTCCAAAACGTAATTTACTAACAGAGACAATAATTATTGTGATATTAACCATTTGCAGACCAGTGGAAGACTATGTACATTTGTGTGGTCTTTGATGGGTAACTTGAAGCTTCTTGACCCCGGAGCAAAATATGTAACAGAATCCCCCCTTGCCACCACCATGTATTATTTATAGCACTGGCGTCTTATGTGATAGAGTAGCCCTGTTCTCTAGATTTATAATCAGGCTGCAACGGAGAAGGTAGTGGCTCCTCTGGACCGCTGCAAGCGGTGGTAACGGCCACGCCAGGGAACGGGGTCTAAGTAGGTCCCGGTATTCACCAGGGCCCACCGCAAAGCGGGATGGGCTTGCTGCGGCGGGAGTCCTACCAGGTCGCTACCCCGGACGCGACTAGCTTGCAGAGGCAGCCGAGGTGCGGTGAGGTACCAAATCGTAAGACGACACTCGTAGTCAGGGTCAGGCGGCAGGTCAGGGCAGGCGGCGTAGATTCCTGGTCGAGAAAACGTAGCGAGGGTCAGAAACACGGGACACACAGGAAACGCTTTCACTAAAGGCACGTGGCATTGAAGATCCAGCGGGGACATGCTGGGGGTGTACACCTTATATAGGTTCAGCAATTTGAGAAAGCAGGCGCAGGCCCTAAGGAGCAGGGACACGCGCACCGGCCGGCAGAGGAAGCGCAAGGAAGAAAGAGCGCGGTCGGTTAAGTTTCCCTGCACAGGGGAATGAGTGCGCCCGCAGCCCGACACGCGGAGCGTGGCGCCACTCGTCCCCAAAGCTGGGGGATCCACAGAGACCCGAGTGCCACTCGTAACACAGGAGCACTCCAAAATTAGGTGCATTATCAGGCTCCTGTAGCACTTTGTAATGTGCCTAAGATGGGGTGGGAGGGCATTCGGAAGGCGTGTTGTACCATAACCATATGATTCTACAAATTTATGACGGGAGGTCGGCAAATAAAGAAGCATTACTGCTGGAACAGGTAGACTACTTTAAAAGTGGTTTACCTGAGCCTGAATTGTCACTTTGTAGCTAGAAAGCACTAAATCTATGGCTCGCAGTAGAACAGGTTCATAGATTCAGGCGCATTCTACGCTACTAATGCGCACCAAAAAATGGCGTAAGGGCACCAAAATAAATACATGTCGCCCTATGTACACAGAGGTGCAGGGGCTAACCATATCAATTGTCAACCCCAGTTTTTGTACCCCTGGTCTCCTGAGCTACAAATTTGCCTGCTCATAGCACAAATGATGATAACTAGAAAGGAAAAGAGAGGAGATAAAATACCAGCTTTCAGGGGTTGTCTCACTACAGACAGGGGCGTAGCTACAGGGGGTGCAGAGGTAGCAATCGCTACTGGGCCCTGCAGTCTGAGGGGGCCCAAAAGCCCTTCTGCATAAGGAGATACCAGTGGCACATGGTGGCTGGGGGGGGCCCATTTCACTTTTTGCACCAGGGCCCCGGACCTTCAAGTTACATCTCTGACTACAGAGATTAGCTTTCAACATGTAGGGAACATACATCAAGACTTTTCCAAATCATTCCACTTTAGATTTTTCACTGGTCAGGAGGTAAGAGATTTTATCTGCTCTGAGTGCATAGGTTTCTCTGGTTACCATCCTGCTCTCCCCTTCTCTCTCTTTGTTCTTTGTCTTATCTGAGAGCAGGGAATGACATCACCACCATCAGGTTGGCACAGAGGATGCCTGCAGCTTGAACAGAGTGTGTTATCTCTAACAAACAAAGGAGATTAATTACTTTTGTTTACTTTGAGCTTTGAATCTCTCTGCTTTACTGATAACATCTCCTGCATTCAATGTCAGTGCAATTAGAAGAGCTGTGAATACGGAGCTGATATGCTAATCACTGCTACAGAACCACCCACAGCCTGACCAGGAAGAGACAGGAAGCATGAATCTAAAGCTGCTTAAAATTCTGTGAAACAGCATGGTGAGACAACCCATTTAAATCTGATGGGAAGCAACGAGCATTCATAGGTCTAACTCATATGAGCCCCTGCCATCTAATGCAGGGTAACTGAAACAGAAGTTATGTCATATTATTAGGAACACTTTCTACCTCTGACGCAGTCTCCTGAAGGAAGTCATGTGTGGTAAGCTGGCTTGGTGGGCATATAAGCTAGGAGGTTTATGAGACGCACAAAACTGAATGATTATTGGATTTCAGGGCAAGGGAGGCAGTATTCTGAAACGGCGTAGTTTGTGCATTGTATGTGTATTGCTGCGGGGAGAGTGTATTGTCGGTGGACAAATGGCGCCATTGTGATTAATTCATGTGGAAACAGTGGAGCACCACGTGCCATTAATGTGAGAGGTTAACGTCAGCTATGTAGTTGCGCAAGGGTGGACCAACAAGCCATAGTGGAGAAGCTTACTGCCAAAATGACCCAGGGGGCTGCTAGCAACAGTTCAGTGGCAAAGGGTTGGCTTCTCCAATGAGTCATGTTTTCTGCTTCAGAAATTAGTTGGAAAAGCAAGACCAAGACTTGCAAATACTATCCTGGCCCCTAATTTCCCAGACCTGAATCTAATTGATCATCATCATTGTGTTCGCTCTATGGATGCTCATTCACGCACTTCACGCACTCTCCAGCAGCTGTGGGATGCAGTTGGCTCCTGATACCTGTGACAACCTACCAGGACTTTAATGAGCCATTCCCAGCCCGTCTAGCTGCTTTCCGTGCAGCACACGCTGGTTACACTGTAGGTAGTCATAATAATGTGATTCAAATATGTAGCAGCCATAATTAAAGGTATTAATGATAGCACCATATTTCAGAGAGCCCACACACCCAACCCACATTCAGCTTGAAAAAAGACAAATTACCATGTACAAATAAGTGAAAGCACTGAACTCTTACACGAATCACCTAGGACACCTTACGACAAGGGGGCATTCTCTATAGTTAGAGGAAAGAAGGTTTCTCTATCATCACAGATGGGGATTCTTCACTGTACAAATGGGGAGACTATACCATTCACTGCCACAAGAGGTTGTAATGGTGGATTTGCTGACCAAGTATAAGAAGGGTTTGAAAAATATAATATCAGAGGTTATCGTTAATAAATTCTGGAGACTGGACGTTGATCCAGGGATTTATTTTGATTGCCGATTTGGAGTCGGAAAGGAACTTTACTTCTTCTATGGGACAATTGGCATCTGCCTCATAGGGCTTTTTGCCTTCCTCTGAATGAACACCGTAGAGTTATAAGTTGAACTTTATGGAGCTGTGTCCGTTTCCAACTTCTTATTACTATCCCCTTACCAATACAGGACATGGGAGTATGTCATGGTGCTGGTAAGGTCCTATGTAGTTGGCTCTGTAAATCCATTACATAAGAGGCTGGTGTCAGTTACTAACCGCAGGGAACAGAGCTTGCTCCGTTCTCTGCTATTTAACCATTTAGATGCTGGGGCGTCTGAGTGAGAAACGATACTGATGATAAGATTGCAAGGTGCGGATCCGTTAACATGGCTGCTGGAAGCCTGAAGAAGGCTTATATAGCCCCAGGCACGAAGAAATAGAACCGCCATATTTGTACACCATAGAAACAATGCAGAAGGGTGCACAGAAAATTGAGCCCCATAGTTATCAAATATAAAAAAAAATAATCAGTATCAAAAGTTCAAAACTTCCTTTTTTTGCCATTTTACTAGTAAAAAGAATGTACACATAATTGGTATCACTGCATCCATAAAGGTTTCATCTACTAAAATGTAACATTATTTATCCTGTATGCTGAACTCTGTTGAAAAAATAATCCAAATACTAAAATTGCATTTATTTAATTTCATGTCTCCTAAAAATTGGATTAAGAAGGGATCAAATAGTCACATCTATCCCAAAATGGTAGCAATAAAACCATAGGTGACGCTGTAGCGCAAATTTAAGAAATGGAGAATGTTTAGATGTTTTTAACAGTACTAAAACATAACGAAAGCCCTATGTCTTTGGTAATGGTGGAATCGTATCGACGTGCAGACTATAGAAAACATAATTTATTCCAAAGGGTGAACGCCGTAAAAACAAAACCTCCCCAAACATGGCACAAGTACATTTTTTTTATATATATCATCCCACTTTTTTTTTTGTGTTTCCTAGTACAGGCAGTCCCCGACTTACATCGTTCCGACTTACATACGTCCCCTAGTTACACACGGAGACTTATGGGGCGTGGCTGACATTTAACACTGAGTCATGCCCCATGATAACCAAGTGCCAGCACAACACAGCTGCACATGAGATACAGAACGTTAGCTGAAATCTTCTAAAAAAGGGCACAGACAGCCAAACTAATGTAAAAACTGTTCCCTGCACTATCCAAAACAAAAAAAGATTTTTATTGCTGGAATTACATATAATAAATATACCGGTTCCGACTTACATACAATTTCAATTTAAGAACAAAACTAAATTCCCTTTCCCATTTGTAACCCGGGGACTGCCTGTATATTCTATGGTATGGTCAATGGCACCATTAAAAAGTACATCTTGTCGCGCAAAATAGTAAGCGCCTACCTCATGTTTATGTAAGTGGGAAAAAAAAGCTGTGGCTCTTGTAAGGCCAGGAGGAAAAAAAATGAAGAGCCATATTATTATGACCGGCTGTCAGGAAAGGGAGTTCAAGAAGGGTTTAGATACCTTTCTTGAAAAATGTTACAGATTATAGGGACTAGATTCCAGAGATTCTGAATGATAGATTTGGATTCAGGAAGGAACTTTTTCTCTTGTATGGGACAATTGCCGTCTGCCTCCTAAGGGTGCGTTCACACGGCTAGGGACAAATACCGGTCGGTTTACCCGGCCGGTATTTGTCCGGTTCTGCTGCCGTCCCCACGGCCGCGGGGGGGGGGGGCCTTTTCTCCGTGATGAGCGGAGAACAGCTCTCCCATTAAGGTCTTCATATTCCATCCGGAAACCAGACAGAAGAATGAACATGCTCAATGTTATTTGAGCGGCCCGCGGGCGGAAAAACCGCCGGGCGGTAAACCCGTGCAGTGGGGACTGCTGCACAGGTTTTCCATAGTGCACCATTGTGCTAATTTTCGGCCAGTTTTTCAGGCGGTCTGCAAAACCGCAAACCGGCCGAAAACCCGTGCCGTGGGGTCATGCCCTAAGGGTTTTTGCCTTTCTCTGGATCACTGTAGGGTTATACTAGTAGGTTGGACTCAACAAAGCAGTGTCCTTTTCCAACTTTATATTACTATAGTTTTACTGAATAGCAGAAAGCCACAAACTTGTTATTCCCTATAAAAAGTACAATGTTCATGCTCCTGAGTGGGCGCCCCGGCAGAAATTATGGCCTAGGAATCAATCACTGGTTGCCGTTAATATGGTTGATCCAATACTGAGCTTATTACTTGGCATATTAGCTGGAAGTGGTGCTGTATATGCTCTTGTACTAGTGTGCCCTCATTTACATCGACTGTTGACTACGGGCCACTACACAGTGAATAGAGCTGAGTGAAGCTGCTTCTACTTTTAGAAGTGCTTTGCACCCTCTAGGTTCTGAGAGCTGTAACTGGTGTTTGTGCTAATATAATATTCACATACTATGCAAAATGTATATGCTGCAGAGACTTAAAAGTCCATTTAGCTCAGAGGCTGGAATTTAATGCGGATTGAGGCCGTCATTTATAAATTGTATATATCGCAGCTTATCTCTACAAGCTGAGAGGGCTGGATTCTATCTCGAGGGAGTTTTACGGCGAGATTAGTATTAGCTTCAAAGGAGTTTCTTCTTCCTTCAGGATCAACACAAGAGGGGATGTAACCGAGTGGAAGCTCAGGATGGAATTTTTTTTAACATACATAACTATAGTGAAGAGGAATATAATTGGGTCTTATGAGAAAGACACCTGTCTAACCCTTCATGTGCCACCAGTCCTAAGCATGAGCTGTATTTAGTTATGATGACAGGCTTATTCTCCGGCACAAGAATGTTAATTACAATGACATCTGCCATACTGACCATAATGACACACACATTGTGGCCCTTGGTGTCAGCCATTCGTGCATATGATACGGCTTTATTTGTGTTTAACTTTAGCAGCAACCATAAATCACTATGTCAATGAGCTTCCCCAGGCTGGAGCAGGTAAATGGGACCAACAAAAGCAGCAAAAGCATAGGCCCTCATAAAAAAGGGGCCACTGATATGTTGTAAGGTGTGAATTGGTAATGGGCATGGGGGACCAGTTACCTCAGCTGTATGGAGCCCTGAAATTACTGATGGCAGCCCTAAAAAGGCAAGTATGAAAATGTCTCCATGGCATCTTGTGGAGTGACTAGCCTTCTTGTACGTGTACATACAAAAGTGACCTAAAATATGACTGTTTACTCAGAATATGAGTTTTACTGGCATTTACATTTTTAAAATTTAAAATGAAATTGTCAGGTGGTCTAAACTACTCTATCTGAGCAAAGAGTTGCCTACAGGGAGAGAAACTGAGCTCGTTTACATGATTTAGAGCAGGATTTCTAAGTAAAAAACTGTGTAAAGCCTAAATGAGAAAGTGAAAATCCTGCTTATCCTTCCCCCATATAATTATTGACAGTTTGACAATACAACGATACAGGGAAAACTGTCAATCACTTTATGTGAGCGTCTCTTAAGAAGTCCTATTAGGATTTTCTCTGCTTTTTACTCAGAAATTCTGTTCTAAATCACAAAACCTTATATTTCATAGAGCTCAGCTCCTCTCCTCTATCATATAACCCTATATATCACAGAGCTCAGCTTCTCTCCCTCTATCATATAACCCTATATATCACAGAGCTCAGCTTCTCTCCTCTATCATATAACCCTATATATCACAGAGCTCAGCTCCTCTCCTTTATCATATAACCCTATATATCACAGAGCTCAGCTCCTCTCCTTTATCATATAACCCTATATATCACAGAGCTCAGCTCCTCTCCTCTATCATATAACCCTATATATCGCAGAGCTCAGCTCCTCTCCTCTATCATATAACCCTATATATCACAGAGCTCAGCTTCTCTCCTCTATCATATAACCCTATATATCACAGAGCTCAGCTTCTCTCCTCTATCATAAAACTCTATATATCACAGAGCTCAGCTTCTCTCCTCTATCATATAACCCTATATATCACAGAGCTCAGCTTCTCTCCGTCACACGACGGATTTGGTTGTGGTTATGGCCGCGGGTTCCAACGCGGTTTCCGCGGCCAAAACTACGTCCAAATCGCGCCCACTTTATTAACATGGTTTCCTATGTTGACAGGGAGTCCTCAGCGCGGCGGGCATGCGGTGTTGCCGCGGGTGTCGCCGCAGCTGGGTCGCAGGTGTCGCCGCGGCTTTCCCCCTGCCTCGCCGCAAGCCGCGCCCCAAACCATGCCCCACTTGCGCCGCGACCACGCACAGCGCCCGCGCCGCAAACCCGCGTCGGGAGACACGAGTTTGCGGCGAGGTTAGGACGAGGCTTGGCCGCGGGAACTGAGCGCCACCGGCAAAGAGGCTGGCTGGCCATACATCACATTGCAGGAGTGTGGAGAGAGGTCAGTGATTTCTTTCTTTTTTAACACTTATGGCCCCTAAAACACTGACTGCCTATCTATATATATGGTCCCTATAACTGTGCCTGCTTATCTATATATTTGACCTTTATATGCCCCCTATAACGCTGCCTGTCTGCCTATCTATATATTTGACCCCTATATGTCCCCTATAATCCTGCCTGCCTGTCTCTATATATATGGCCCCTATATGCCCCATATAGCCCTGCCTATCCATATATATGACACCTATATGCCCTCTATAACCCTGCCTGCCTACCTATATGGCCCCCTATAACCCTCCTAAACACCACACAATTAAAAGAAAAGAAAAAAAACCATACAGTAGTTGTGTATTACTTGTTCATGTATGAAAAGAAAGATGTGAATGTTAGGGTCTCTTTAAACTGCAGGCAGCAAGTTTGCTGCATAAATTTAGACTGCTTTAAGAATCTTTGCTCTCAGGTGGCTGAATATTTTCCTCCAAACCACATTGCTCCCATGTTTTTACATGCCATGACTTCCCTGCAATCTCTAAAATTACCCATCTTTTAAATGCAAATAAATTGTTAAGCATCGCAACATCTTTCCAAGTATGCGTTATGCCTCATATACGTGTCACCATAGCGAGCAGCTGCTCTCATAAGAAATCTCAGATTTGAGGAATAGCAGGCCTTTCAGGGTGAACTTCTCTGAATTGATATGTTTCCACTCATGAATCATCCTTCATCACACAAGATACTGCAGGCCTTGTTTGGAGACTTTTCCAGTTACTTGTAGAAGGTTCCCCTCACCTGCCTCTGTTGTGCTGGTAGAATAGCGGCTCTGAAGCCTTCATATTCCAGGAATTCTCACCATCACAAATCTGTGAGGAGTAACTAATGAGGCGTCAGTAATGGCGTAGGGACTCCCTGCAGCCACAGGTGAGAATATAAGAAAATTCCAAGCAAATTAATCTCAACACTGAATATGTTATCAGTGCTAAAAAGTCTTGTGTCACTACACCGGCTGAGTAACTGTGAGACGTGACCGGGTTATACAGGAAAACAAAGCCTCTATACAGGATAAGGCCTGCACCCTAGCACAACCACCGCAAAGAAGGTCACCAGAACATAGCCATAAGGGGGAGTAGGAGCATGGAAGTTTAATGTTTGAAGGAAGGCCAAGGGGAACATGGTCATGAGGGGGGCCTTTTTAAGGCAGGTACCTACAACAGAAGGTCCTTTTCCAGAGTGGGATCAGTGCAGTAGGAAATGCCCACCATCCTGCCCTCTACTATATAACCCTATATATCACAGAGCTCAGCTCCTCTGTCATATAACCCTATATATCACAGAGCTCAGCTCCTCTGTCATATAACCCTATATATCACAGAGCTCAGCTTCTCTCCTCTATCATATAACCCTATATATCACAGACCTCAGCGTCTCTCCTCTATCATATAACCCTAAATATTACAGAGTTCAGCGTGTCTCCTCTATCATATAACCATATATATCACAGAGCTCAGCTCCTCTCCTCTATCATATAACCCTATATATCACAGAGCTCAGCATCCCTCCCCTATCATATAATCCTATATATCACAGAGCTCAGCTTCTCTTCCTCTATCATATAACCCTATATATCACAGGGCTCAGGTCCTCTCCATCATATAACCCTATATACCACAGAGCTCAGCTGCTCTCCTCTATCATATAACCCTATATATCACAGAGCTCAGCTTCTCTCCTGTATCATATAACCCTATATATCACAGAGCTCAGCTCCTCTCCTCTATTATATAACCCAGTCCAGATGCCAATCACCAAGAACCTTGCTGATTAGCAGTTCTACATGGTCTCCCATTCCCATTTCTGCCGGGATCCTTCTATTTCTGCAAGGTAATTCTTTTTAATATTTGTTTCTATGTACCTTGGTCCCTCGAGCTACAATGGCCTCAATATACAATATATTCACTGTACAATGATCTTTCCTGGGACATTGTATCTTGGGATCACACTCACCATACAATGTCTCAGTCACTGTGGATCTGTGGCCTATGTAATTATTGGAAGATCCAACCAATTAGCATGAACATTTTACTTTTAAAACTTCAGTATTAGAGAAGTGCATGCCATAGTGGGCGATCTAGTAGCCCCTCTTTACAGTACAGTGCGGTACTACATGTCCTGTACTGCTCTTTACATTTGCCAGGATGAGCAGCTCCCTTGGTCGCCAGGTGTGGGCCTTATTTTCCTTTTTTGGTGCATTGTGTATAAAGAACATGACACAAAGAAGTTCCTGTTCTCAAACTAGTGAGTGATTTCCATCTTCCAGCAGCTCTTTTTACTATTATTATTATTATTTATTTTAAAGCACCATTAATTCCAGAGCGCTGTACATTCGAGGGATGTTACATGCATAACATATGTTAAACACATACAATGGGGATGATAAATGATTGTTACAGAGGAAGAAAGGACTCTGTCCGCAAAGGCTTACAATCTACAAGGAAGCAGGAAAGAGACAGAAGGTGAGGCACGGGCACAGACATGTTTGTGAGGGTGTGGGAGCAGCAGGGTTATTGTGGGTTTTCAGGTTGCTTTTGAGGTTAGTGAAAGTGGAGAAGAGTCTGATGTGTTGGGGCAGTGAGTTCCAGAGTGTGGGGGAAGCACGGGAGAAGGCTTGGAGACGGTTGTGTAAGAAACTGATAAAAGGAAAGCAGAGATGAAGGTCCTGTGAGGAGCGGAGATTGTGTGAGGGGAGGTATCTGGAGATTAAGGCAGAGATGTAAAAAGGGGAGAGGTTATGGAGAGCCTAGTTAGTAACTTGAACTGAATTCACTGGGCAATGAGAAGCCAGTGAAGGGATTGGCAGAGGGGAGAGACAAAGGAGCAGTGAGAGAGGTGGATTAGATGGGCGGCATAGTTGTGGATGTTTTGGAAGGGAGCGAGAGTGCTAAATGGGAGGCCACAGAGAAGGACGTTGCAGTGTTCTAGGTGGGAGATGACAAGTACATGGACCAGCATTTTAGTAGTATTGAAGTTAAGGAATGAGCAGATTTGAGACGACAGGCAGAAGTGAGGACTTGGATGTGTGGTTTGAAAGACAGTAAGGACTCAAAGGTTTTCCAAAGGCAGCGGACTTGTGGGACCAGTGAGAGTGTAGAGCCAATGACTGTGTTAAACAGATCAGGTGGAGGGATAGAGTGGGATGGTGGAAAGATGATAAATTCAGTTTTGTCCACATTTAATTTTAGGAGACGGGAGAAGAAGGAGGATATGGAAGATATCCTCTGGGCTCGAAATGTAAAGTTGGTGTTCAAGGAATTTTAAAGGAAAATGGAAGCAGTGAGATGGGACGATAGTTGAACAGACAGGAGGATTTGTTTGAGAGATTTTTTTAGGATGGGTGTGATGGTAGCTTGTTTAAAGGAGAAAGGGAAGATACCAGAGGATAATGATAGTTTGAAAAGATGGGTGAGGGCTGGGATAATAACAGCAGTAAGTTCTGGGATAAGGTGGGATGCAATGGGTCAAGATAACAGGTAATGAGGTTGGATTTGGACAGTAGACGGGAAAGCTCGACACAGAGTAACAGTGGAAAAGCAGGTTAAGGGGAAGAGCATTGTGCAGGTATAGAGGTGGGCAGTGGCGACTGTGCGGGTATAGAGGTGGGCAGTGGGGACTGTGCGGGTATAGAAGTGGGCAGTGGGGACTGTGCGGGTATAGAAGTGGGCAGTGGGGACTGTGCGGGTATAGAAGTGGGCAGTGGGGACTGTTAAATGTAAGGACTTGCGTTATCTCTATTAGTTATCTGCTTATTTTCTTTAATCTTCATTTTTCATTATATAGGGGACATTTGGGGGCCATGGAACCAATTACCAGTTATCTTTAGAATTATGATTTTAACATACTATGGTCATCCTAGAACTATTAATATTGTATGTTAAGGAACTACCGTTTTATATAAGGAGGTCTTCAAAGCAGAAGGCAAAGTCTGTAGGGTTTATTTGTGCAGATTTTGCCTTCTTCCAAAGAAGTCAATGCAGAAAATTTTTTGAAAAATATGCAACAAAATCTGCAGACATCTGCGGAAGATCCATCCCATGTGAGAGTGCTCTGGGTCAATGCACATGCAATGAATTTGTTACGGATTTTGACTTCCTCATTGAAACCAACTGGGAAAATGTACAACATAAATGGACATTCTCGAAATTAAAAATCCATACCACATTCACTTTGTTGCTGCTGTTAAAGATTTCAGTGTAGAAAATCTGAAGCATATCCACCCCACATGAATATATTTGGATCCACTGTGGACATAAAATGACCCATACTAGTTGGGCAGTGATGTGATTCATGCACCACAGAGAATGAGCATCACTATACTATACTATACTGTATATGTTATTAGTCATATACTAGTATTATAGGGTAAGAAAGTTTTGCCTCTTAGGTTTTGCACTGGAATTTTCTGTAAGGCTCCATTCACATCACATTTCTTGTTATCCATTGTGATACCATGAAAAAATTATCTTGATGGCTTTTGCGACGGGAGCATAACGGGACCATAGAGATATATTAGCCAAACATGGTCTGAATCCTATTTACCGAAATTATATAACTCATGCATTGGATACAAAAGCCTGATCCACCACATAAATAGATCTGCCCAAGGCCCATACTGTTCTTCCTTACTACATAGAAGCCCAGTACTGGATCATCATGGTTTGTTCACTTTTGTAGGTGGCAAGGATTTCTAGGCAGAGTACATTCAGATTCAATTTCTATTGACCTTAATAGAAAATATGTGTTGTAGTTTATACAAAGTGTATTTTCGGCATGCGGTTTTCAAAACCAGCACTCTGTCAAAAAAACTTCGAACATGTTCATTCTCTGTTTGTATTCCACATGGAAAACACATGGAAATTCACTATTAATGTCGATGGGATGGCTAAAATTTTCTTGCATAAGCGCCCAAAACATTTGTACGTGGATTACATGTGGATATTAACGTGGATCTGTGTCCAGAATAAGACCATTTGTGACTGAAAACTGCCTGAAAAACGAATCCGAAAAACGCATGTCTTTTTTCGGCCTAACAAACTATGTAAGTGCTCTTATCTCAAGTTCCTAAAGTGGAAGATATTAAAATGTATGATTTGTTCATTAATTTCGCCTGATGTAATCTTACTCGATGAATGTGATGCTGTAAATCTCTGCATGTCTTGTCGCTGCGTGTACTTCTGCAGAAACCAGAAAACCTACCTGCTGAAATGGAGATGTTTATAAGACAAGGACTTCACATGGTCACCCTGGTTATTTTTGCTTTTCTTGATGTTGGTGACCTGGTTATGTCAGATAATGGACTTATGCTAAAGAAAGATTATAGGAGGTTTTTAAAAAATTTTATTAATTTTGCTGAAAGAAAAAAAGACAAAGCAGGGTTGTGTCTCATTATTATGACCAGCAGCTAATATCCAGAGTAACCACTGTGTGCAGCACGGATAGTAGCTAGATGGCCTGGGTGTGACTCCATAAGGTCCTGGTAGGTTGTCACAGGTATTTGAAGGCATGCTGACTGCATCCCACAGCTGCTGGTCCATAGAGCGAATACAACAATTCAGGTGGTCTCTCAGAAGATCAATTCAGTTCAAGTTAGGGGCTCATGGTGGTACTTGCAGGTCTTGGTCATACTCTTCCAGCCAATGTCGGATATTTCTAGCCATGTGATATGTAGCATTGTCTTGCTGAAAGATCCAATCAGCCCCATGGAAGACAATCAGCATGTATGCATATATGTCAGCTGGAAAGATGGTTTTATACCCAAATCCGTTGAGAACGCCTTCCACATGGATGAGTGGCCCGGAGAATGCCAGCTTGTATTCTTCCAGCAGAGTGTTTGTTCTCTGGTGTTGCTCACCTGAGACATCAACGTCCATCTTTATAATAAAGAAGCAGAGCTCCAATTCCGATAATGCAGTGAAAACTGAAGCCTTTTCTGCCAATGCAACTTCATAGTAAAGGTGCAGTGTCTATACGTTTGCTTCCGAGCAACATACACAGTAGGGTTTGCTGAACTGTTGATTTAGACATACGTCTGGTAGCCACTTGGTTCATTGTGAAACTGAGCTGCTTCACAGTAGGGTATAGCTTGTGTTCCCTGTAAAATAACAATTCTGGAGCATCTTCTCTTATAACGCTGTGTTGTGCTTTTCCTCTCTTATTCCTTTTAGAAATGTATTACTGAATCCGTCAGATGGGTGTTACCAAATGGAGCGGTGTCTGCAGTGCGAAATTGTCCAATCAGTGCTGACCCCTCTGAAAACTGTAAGGGTAACACCCACCTAACTAATTCAATCAGAGCTGGTCACTGGGGACCAGGAGAAGGCAGAGGTACTAAATAGGTTCTTCAGCTCAGTATATACTATCAATGAGAAAGTAGTTGATGGGGGTGGGCCAAGTGCAGATGTAGGTGGTGCCAGTACTGTTAATACATCATTTGCTATAATTAATTGGCTCAGTGTAGAAAAAGTCCAAGTCAAGTTAAATAAACTAAATGTGACCAAGGCTTCAGGCCCTGATGGCATTCACCCAAGAGTTCTTAAAGAGCTCATCTCGGTTATCTCTGTGCCCCTGTATAAGACATTTAGAGATTCTCTGGTGACTGGTATAGTACCAGGAGACTGGCGCAAGGCAAATGTAGTTCCCAGCTTCAAAAAAGGCTCCAAGTCTTGCCCAAGTAATTATAGACCAGTAAGTTTAACATCTGTTGTGGGAAAAATGTTTGAGGGGCTCATAAGGAACTATATACAGGAGTATGTTGACAAACACAATATTATGTAGTGATTGCTAGCATGGATTTACTGAGGACAGAAGTTGTCAAACCAACGTGATCTTCTTTTATGAAGCGGTGAGTAGAAGTCTGGATAGCAGGGTGGCTGTGGATATTGTGTTTTTAGACTTTGCAAAGGTGTTCGACGATGTCCCTCATAAGCGTTTGTTGGGTAAATTAGAATCCATTGGGTTAGAAATAGCAGTGTGTAATTGGATTAAAAACTGGCTATCGGACCATACTCAGAGAGTGGTGGGAAATGACTCCTACTCTGAGTGGCCTCCGGTTGTGAGTGGTGTGCCCCAGGGCTCAGTATTAGGTCCTCTCTTATTTAATGTATTTATTAATGATATAGTGGAAGGGATCAATAGCATAGTTTCTATTTTTGCAGATGACACCAAGCTATGCAGGGTAGTGCAATCTATGGAAGATGCTCATAAATTGCAAGCAGACCTGGACACACAGAGTGTTTGGGCATCCACTTGGCAAATGGGGTTCAATGTGGATAAATGTAAGGTTCTACAACTGGGTAGAAATAATCTACAGGCATCATATGTCCTAGGGGGAGAAAATCTTGGAGAATCGCTTGTTGAGAAAGATCTGGGCGTTCTTGTAGATCATAGACTCCAGAACAGCATGCCGTGTCAATCAGCTGCCTCTAAGGCAAGTAAGATATTGGCGTGTATTAAAAGAGACATGGACTCACGGGACAAGGATGTAATTCTACCGCTGTACAAAGGATTGGTGCAACCTCACTTAGAATATGCTGTTCAGTTCTGGGCCCCAGTTTATAGAAAAGATGTACTGGAGCTAGAGATAGTGCAAAGACGCGCAACCAAACTTATGAGGGGAATGGAGCATCTTAGTTATGAGGAGAGATTAGTGGAATTGAACTTATTTAGTCTTGAGAAAAGACGGCTTCGGGGGGATATGGTTAATTTATTATAAAAAAATTTAAAATGGTCCCTACAAAATGTATGGGGAAAAAAAAATTCCCCATGTAAAACCCCTCAAAAGAAAAGGGGAATTCCTTCGCAAAGAAAAAAAAGATTCAACTCCAGAGGAAAAAGCGTTCTTCACTGTAGAACTGTGAATTGTGGAATAGCTGCCTGGGGAGCTGGCCCAAAGCAGGAACAGTTGGAATTCAAGAAAGGTTTAGATAACTACCTGAAACAAAAAAATATTAATGCATTTAGCCAGTGTGGGCGGGGGGTCGGGGGCCCACAGGGAGTTGATTTTGGGGGGCCCACCCTATGTAATTTAAAAATTTAACCCGGCCCTGGGACATAAATGCCCCTTTTTTTACCACATAATACAGGTGCAAAACAGAACTTATTGGTTTAGAAAATGTAGCCCCTTTTTTTCAGTCTAACATATCATAAAACAACGGCAAGTACTCCATCCAATCCCCCCCACTCCCCCCCGGGCCCCACATACAAATTTCCCCACTTTCCCCTTGGTTACGCACCTCACCCCCTTCAAAATAAACCCCACAAAAAAGAAAAAGTTAACTCCTATAAAAGGGGGTCGGGGTTTTCCCCTCACTCTTACAACAGGAACACAGCGCTGCCCTATACTCGCACCATAAACCCCTAAAATACCACCGGTATAGAGACACAGGGGAGATCAACCCCAGCCGGGTATAACCACAACACCCCCTATAAACCACATAGAGGTCAGACACCGCTAGGTATAACCTACAACACGCCATATAGAGCCACATAGAGGTCAGACACCTCGGGTATAACCTACAACATCCCCATTAGAACCACAAGAGATCAACACCAGCTCGGGTATAACCTCAACCCGCCATATAAGACCCTAGGGTCAGCACCATCAGATAAAACCACAACCCCTGCCATAAGAGACCACATAGAGGTCGACACCAGCTCAGGTCACTCACATTACAGTGAATAAGCCCTGATCCATATGAAGTAAAATAACCCCCTGCATCAGGACCCCGGGAGACGTTTACTGAGAGTCGTTCTCTTCTTCATGAGTCGTTCTTTTTCCCCTTTTTTCTTCTGCGCCGTTCCACACCGCCATGGACTTGCCCCGGGGCCACCACTACCCTGAAAAATTACACACAAATATTTAGAATCCTCAATTTTCCAGCATCTTTTTACCTATTCCCACCCTGTACAAACTTCCCAAGGGTGGGAGAGCGGGTACAAGCCTAACTTAGACCCCAGTTCCAAAGGGGTTGGGGGGGGAGAAAACTGCCCCCGGGAATTATACTACAACTATGGGCTGCACCCCTCTCAATTATATTACCGGGTAAAAGGGCAAACCCTAGGTAGGTACAAAGGGGCAAGGCCCCCAGGTAACCTTTAGGTGGGAAAGACCCCCGTGGATAATTTGGTAGGCCCCCAAGTAGGTTGGTGGGTACCTAGCCAGGGGTGGGTAAGTAAACAGCCCCCAGTTAGATAAGCACCCCCCAGTTAGACAAATTGATAGGCTACAGGGGGGGGGGTGGACCCCATTTAGGTGGGCTGTAGGTAGGTGGGGTGAGTCCCAGTTGGGTAGGCTGTAGGTAGGTGGTTGCCCGGTTAGGAAAGGGTTTGGGGAGTTCGGGCCCCCTTTTATATAGTTAAAGCAGTTAGGGCCCCCCTTTAGTTGTATTAACAGCAGTTAGGTTCCCCTTGAAGTAAAACGGGCTTTAAGGCCTCCTTTGGGTAGTATACAGCATTTAGGGCCCTCTTTTGGGTAGAAAACGGGTATTAAGGGCCTCCTTTAGCTATTGGCGGGAAGTCGGGTCCACCCTTTAGCATGTGTGGAGTCAGGGCCCCTTTTATATTTAGGTAGCCGGGGCCCCCCTTTAGGTAGCCGGGCCCCCCCTTAATTGTAGCCAGGAGCCCGCTTAATGTAGTGGGGGCCCCCCCTTTTTTAGTGGGGGCTTTAGTATTTAGGTAGCCAGGGCCCCCTTTATGTAGCCAGGGCCCCCTTAGTAAGTCGGGGCCCTCCTTTAGGTAGCCAGGGCCCCCATAGTTAGTCAGGGCCCCCTTTATTGTAGCCAGGGCCCCCTTTAATGTAGCCAGGAGCCCGGTTAATGTAGTCAGGGCCCCCCTTTATGTAGTCAAGGCCCCTTTAGTCAGGGCCTTTAATATTTAGGTAGCCAGGGCCACCTTTATGTAGCCAGGGCCCCCTTTTTGTAGTCAGGGCCCCCCCTTTAGGTAGTCAGGGCCCTCCTTTAGGTAGTCAGGGCCCCCTTTAGGTAGCCAGGACTCCCTTTATGTAGTCATGGTCCCCCTTTAGGTAGTCAGGACCCCGTTTATTAGTCAGGACCCCCTTTATTAGTCAGGGCCCCCTTTATTAGTCAGGGCCCCCGTTATTAGTTAGGGCCCCACTTTGTAGTCAGGGCCCCATTTGTTCGGGGCCCCCCCTTTTAGAACCCCCTTTTTATAGTCATGGCCCCCTTTATTGTCAGGGGCCCCCTTTTGAAGGGCCCCCCTTTTTTTCAGGGCCCCCTTTATAGTCACCCCCCCTTTTTTAGTCAGGGCCCCTTTATTAGTCAGGGCCTCCTTTTTTAGTCGGGGCCCCCCCTTTTATTGTCAGGCCCCTTTATTAAAGTCGGGGCCCCCTTTTGTGTCAGGGCCCCCCCCTTTGTAGTCAGGGCCCCCTTTTTTTACGGGGCCCCCTTTTATTAGTTAGGCCCCACTTTGTATCGGGCCCCCCATTTGTGTCAGGGCCCTTTGTAGTCAGGGCCCCCTTTGTAGTCAGGGCCACCTTTATTAGTCAGGGCCCCCTTTATTCGTCAGGGCCCCCCTTTGTAGTCAGGGTCCTCTTTATAGTCAGGGCCCACTTAGGTAGTTTAAAAAAAAAAAAAAACAACAAACAGCCTTTTGGTGGTGTGGGTGGTATGTTTTTTTTTTGGGGGGTGGGGTTCAGCAGTAGGGGCCGGCGCCTAAGCCTTCACCTGCCAGGGGGATCAGCGGAGGCACGTTAATGGGGCTTGCTCCGCTGACACCGGGGCCCGCCCCCGGGAGTGGGGAGGATGCGGCGGACGGGCCCAGGGAGCGACGGCACTGCCTACGGGCCTCCAGCAGCTCGGGGGGGGGGGGCCCCCCGGGGGGTTCACCGATCCCCCCAGCCCAGTCCGGCCGTATGGCCAGTAAAAAATTTGGGTCCTGCTGGGGGAGGGTCTGGGGGTCAGAGATAGGGTCTCCCCCTGGAAGGGATTGGTTTCTTTTCTTTGTGGGGTTTTAGGGCATTTACCAGGAGGAAAACTGGGGTTTAAATCCTTGCTCCCTCCCCTTTAATCACATTTACCCACCCCCGGTTGAAATTGATGACACGTGTCTTTTTGAACCCTTAACTAGGGAACTATGTACCGTATATACCGAGTATAAGCCAGGCACCTCTTTGCCCCAAAAACCGGAAAACTTATTGACTCGAGTTTTAACCTATGGTGGAAAATGCACGGCTACTTTTAATTTTAAAAAAAAAAAATAGATACCAATTAAAATTACATAGGAGATATAGGGATTTAATGTCCCCATAGGGATGTATAGGGAGTTTTTTGTCCCCCATAGGCGGATAAGGGGTTAAGGCAGTTTAATGTCCCCCCTAGGGGTATAGGGATGTTTAAAGGAGTTTTAAAGTCCCCCCCTAGGCAGGGTATGGCGGGATAGGTCGTTATAGGGGGTATAGGGACTAATGTCCCCTAGCAGGGGAATTGCCCCCCAAAGGGAGGTTATAAAAGGCAATATAAAAAAAGTTTCCCCCCAGGGAGGTTAGGTCATTTAAGGCAGGTATAGGTCTCTTAAGTAGGGTTATAGGGAGGTATAGGTCGTTAAGGGAGGTAAGGGGCTTATAGGCATGTATAGGCCCCCCAACAGGCTATAGCCGGTAAGGCAGGGCTTTTTAAAAAAAAAAACCCACTTACCCGCTCCCCCCTGCTCCGCCTCCCCCCCTCTCCTCCATCTTCTTGGCACAGGCGGGGGATTTCATCAGGCCGCGCACGCAGCGTGAAACACACCTCCTGTGCCGGAAATCCCGGGCAGCCGCGAGTCTGCGGCCGCCCGGATCCACGCGGACAGGGGGATCGCTCTTTTTTCCGCAGGGGTAAACTCTTTACCTTTTTTGCGCCCCCCGGGGGAACCATACAAGTGAAGAGATGCCGACAGTGCCTGGGCCACCGCAGTGCCTGGACGCTGGCGGCTTTTACTTTTGGCCTTCGTTTTATGGGTTTTTCCCAAAGGGTCGCAAACTAAGTGTCCCCTGCCGGCGCCTAACCATCGCAGCGCCCGGTGCCGTCATGACTCGAGTATAAGCCGAGGGGGATTTTTCAGCCTTTTTTTCGGGGTTATACTCGGTATTAGTTTAAAAAATGTAATATATTTCTTTAAGGAAATATTTAAAGGATCAGTACAAGACATGTTTAAAAAAGAAATTTTCTCCCCCCAATTGTTTTCTCATCAGGAACACAAGGATTTACTATAACAGGTGTTAGGCCGTGTTCACACGGCTTATTCACGGCGGATTTGTGAGCTCAATACGGCTCACAAATCCGTCGTGAATAAGGGGCGGGACGGGGGCGGGGCCGGAGCGCGGCGGGGGCGCCGCTCCCGGCCCCATAGACAATGCATTGTTTACGGCGCGTACGCGCCGTAAATAATGTGCATGTCACTTTCTCCCCCCGCGGCGGATTCGCCGAGCGGGGAGGAGCGACGGAATCCACTGTTCTCTATGAGAGCAGTGGATTACCGTAATTGCTGCCGCGGATTGGCGTCGTTACTGCAGCGCAAATCCGGCGCGCAGTACGGCGCCAATCCGCGGCAAAATAAGCCGTGTGAACGAGGCCTTAGGGTACAGGCCTCATGTGTCATTGACTCTTATAAGTAATGCGCATAAAATAGATCTTTTTTTTATAACTGTATTTTTATTAAAGGTTTTATCAAGAGAAAAAATATAAGACATTTGCAATGACTAGACTTAACAACAAGCAGATTCATATCCCAGATGTACATCGTGAATAATAACCCGCAGGGTCCAAAGGCTTCAACAGAGTAGAGTGTAAGTAAATATGTAGACCCCTTATCAAGTATAAAACAATAAGCATTTTAAACGACATTCACAGAACGAGAGTGTAACTCCTTGTGAATGGAGAGTTAAAAAGGCAAAATTTCCCATAAAAATCAGCAGTTTTAAACTATCGTATCATTCCATGGCCCTTTTGGAGCCCATCCCCAAAAACTTTTTTATGAAACCATAACGACCTGAAAAAAAACCAATAGACAAGACAGAACAAGCGGGGGGGGAGGGGACCAAAAAAATACCCTAAAAGAGGAATCAAGGAAACCTTTCTGTCTGGGGTGATCTAGTTCTTTTGTTATAGCAAAAACACCCATTTGTGTAAAAATTAAATTGTTTGTAAAGCTGGAAGGTATCCATTTTCCCTAATGCTCCCCAGTCGCCCATATAGTCGGGGGGCCTGGTCCCCTTTTGCTTTTTCAGTGGCCGTTATAGGCAGCGAGCGGCCGTAAAAAACATCAGATTATTTTTGAGTGAGCGTTCGGGAGCTCGTTGGGGAAATGATTAAAAAGAAAACACTTTGATCCATTGGCAGGATGATGCAAACAAATCGTTAATGAACATCTTAACTGCTTCCCAAAAAGTTTGAATCATATGACATTCCAAAAAAAGGGGGTAGATACTACCTCCCGGATATCAATCCCCAAGATCTACCCGGAACTGTGGGTTTTTAATTGTGTAGCAAGGGGGGGGAGTATGGTACCAGCACATTAATTTTTATAAGTTTCTTTAATGTTGTGCATTGAGAGGTCTGCGAAGGCCGTCCCCAGATGAGATCCCACTCCTCCACTGAAATATCTCTAACTAGCATTGCTTCCCACTTTGACATATATGCATGTCGTGGTGGCTCATCTGGAGAGGGGCTCAACAGAATTTATAAAAACCTGATATTAAACCCCTAGTGGGTGGTTAAAACGCATAGCTTTCAATTGGGTAGGGGTGGAGACCTCCTTTGGCGCAGAATACATGACATATAGTGAGCAATTTGCATGTAAAAAAAATAGCAACTAGTAGGCAGCTCATGTTCTGCCTGAATTGTTTGAAAGGGCTTGATGCGCTTGGATCTACTATGTCGGCAAAGCGGAAAAGACCTTTGTTAACAACCACCACCTCATGAGCCTTGTCCTCCCATTCCTCCGAAAACGACGGGTAAACAGAAAGTTAGTCATGGCCGACGAGGAAGAACATAGTCCAAAATTACTTGCACTCGATGCCATCATTTCTCTCGTGAGGGCTTGGGCCTAGTAAAGCCCTGTCTACAGGTGCATGGGATGTGGCCCACAGGAGGAGTAGGGTGTATAGGTGATAGCCATTAACTTCTCAATTTCAAACCATACGAATAGGCATATAGGGAGGACACCAAGCAGGGGGATTCGCCTTAGCTGGGATGCCCAGTAATTCCTAGGCAAATCCGAGTGACCGCTAGACCTGACATTCTTTCTCCGCAATCAACACACTATGTTTGATTCTATGTCATTTGTTAAGCCATATCAAACCTGAAAATAGCCTGAAACATAGCAGAGTGGAGAAAGTTTTAGAATCTCTCATTGGCAGCCCGCACTGGCAGAGCTCTCAAAAAGATACATAATTTGGGCAATAGAGGACATTTTAAACGCTGAGATTGCATCCCAAATAGATCGATAGCGGCAACCCCTCCACTTGGTACATGGTTCGTCTAAATTCTTGGAAGACTTTCAGGGAAGTTATATCTATATAAGACGCATAGGTCGTTGTTTAAAATGTCTCCCAGATTCTAATATATGAGGGTCTCTACAATTATAAGGAAAAATTGGGCCATCAGAGAATCTAACATCGGTTGAGGCATGTTATTGGCAATGCTGCTTCTGTTTCTGAGGTGTTAATTTTATTGCCTGAGATGGTGCAAAGACTCATTAAAGCAATTTATGCCAGGTTAGGGAGGGATATATGAGGTGATTGTTAATGTCAGTGAGAAATCTGTGTCCGCAGAAAGATCAAACTAAAATTCCCTCTCCGCAGAGAGACCCCATGAATGCTCGGGTGAGGCGGACAGCGGAGGCAGGGAGGTTCCACGACACAGGGCAAAAATCAATCATTCACCCTGTCTAGTGCCATTTAGGATAGATATTATTGATAGACATATTTGCCGCAAAGCGGATTGTTGACGTCTGGTTTGGAATTAAGGCTTCAGCGCTGAGGATGGGGCCCACACCCTAATTCCATAAGTGACATGCAACATCGCGAACCATGTAGGCCCAGCCGTTGCGGTCAAATGCCTTCTTAGGAATCAAGGGTCAATTATGAAGAGCTGACTGATTAGATTTTATTAACAAACATCTGATCACGGTCCATCCGTCCTAAGGTATTGTTCCCCCCCCCCCCCTGGCGTTTCAGGATAAAACTACTGGGTTCTATATGCGATAAGTCTGTAAGAGTATTGAGAGCTCTATTAGTAAGTAATTTGGTGATAACTTTGAAGTCTGCATTAGTGCGTCATGGGTCGGTAACTGGTGACATCCATAGGATCTTTATTTGGTTTTAGGCAAAAGGGTGATTATAAAGAATGTAAGAAAAAGGGTAGAGGACAACTCTCCCCCCTCCATCACATGGGTGGGATTATAAAGCTTAGTCAATACGGTTGATAATCTGGGTAACAAACGTGATGATAGAGATAGTGAAAACCATAGGTCCTGGAGCTTTACCTTTGGGCATAGATTTCAAACTGGCTTCCAGTTCTCCATAAGATCGGAGCGTAAAGGGACGTACCTAAGCTTCAGGTGATCGAGACTCGGCAACCACATGTGATTTTTAAAAAAGCGCCCCCAGATTTTGGGAATAAGCGTTCCGTGTAAGTACTTCGGGATGGGAGTCCAGGAGAGAGTATAATCCCGAGATAGTTGTAAGAAGAGCTGGGCTATCACTGTGGATTCGCAACTATGTCACCTGACCCTTAGGATCCCCGCCAAAGCATATTGGTTGTTTGATGGATGCATCCTCCTCCAGCTGTCTAGACAAAGCTGTTTGGCCCTATCTCCCCCACTCATAGTATCTCCTTCTGTATACACTAACATTTTCTCTACTTTGCCTATAGCCAAGGACCTTCAATTGTGACCTAGGTTAACTATTTTCCTCGAGCAAGGATTTAGACGGATGGTGGCGAATGCGGACTCTAAGGATGAAGCCTTGTGCTGTAATCGACTCCCTTGTTGCATTTAGCGGTCTCTTTTTATACTTGAACCTATGGGAAAATGCAGGAAACCCCCGATAACAGATTTTGTGAGCTTCCCATAGCATCAAGTGAGCGGGGGAGGATACTGGACCCTTCATTTAGTGAGAAATATTCCGTAATATGGGGAACCTAATCTCCTACCTATATTGGGTGATTTTAATCATACTCTCGTTTAAGGCGCCAATAACAATGTCGTACTTGGAGGTGTTGTCTGTCTTAATGCATTAGGAATTATAGGGGCATGATCTGACCACAAGTGATTCGGCCCCACTTCGCTCCGCCCATCCACTCAGAGCCGGCACCATTGCCCGAAAAAACTATCAATTCGGGAGTGTGTACAGTGTGGGGCAGAGAAAAGAAAAAAAGTATATACATTCGTTCCGTGGGAGTGGGCCTATTCTCCACAATATCAAAACAGAGAGTGCACTCCTGGATCAGCATGCCTAAACTCCCTAGACAGGCGAGTGGGACTGATCCGTTGTTTCGACGTCTGGTATATACTTATTTAGTCATTGGTTCAGAATAAATGCCGCGTTAAAGCTATCCTCCCACATTAGGATCGTAGAGGGGAATCCATGTAGTTTAGGAGAAGACTCGTTTCAGGAACTTATTTGGATTGGTTAGTTAGGTAGAATAAATGGTACATAATGTTTAAGGTTGTGCCCTTTAATCACCTTTAAGAATAATAAACGTCCTCTGATCATCTATTGAGTATCGTGACTTGGACAGCGGGCCACTGACCGGGAAAGGCAGAATTGGAAAACCTGCTTTGTTCTTAGCTTGGTAAGGACTACATAAGAAATGGGGGTAGTGATTCTTAGAGAAGGCAAAATTGCCCTCTCTGTTGAAGTGTGTTTCTGGAGAAACACGATTTCTGCTGAGCTGCGCGCATCTCAGAGAGTAAGGCAACCGTCTTTTAACCTTTGAATTAATACCCTTTACATTCAAAGACATCAACTTAGCCATCATAAAAGAGCAAGTGACCATACCATTCTGCAAGTTGAATACCTGAGGTCCCGGTTACGTCGGCTGATGCTGTCCAAACAAGACACAAAGCGGGAGGGCGAGACCAAGACAAACAGGACCAGATGCAAACAGAGAAGATAATAATAGTGAACACACTAGGCGATTAACGGCATCCCCTAACTAGGAAGGTGTAAGGGATATTAAGGTGACGGTAATGAGGGTACAATGAGATTCTTCTAGCAGATAGATGATACAAGAAAGGGGAGGAACACTACTCCAGGTATTGCTTACACTGTGGTGTGCCACTGTTATGGTCAGCACTGGCAAACTTAAGTGCTCGGGGAGGACACTATGACGTTGAGAAGTCTCAGTGGGGGAGAAAGTGTCAAACGCTGCCTTATCAATATAAGGCGGTAGCCGCTCTACCCATGAGCTGTTAAAAAAAAGGTGAAAACAGGGAGCAGAGAGGGCTTATGCATATGGACGACCCACATTTAATAGAACTTAATAAAAGACGAGAAAAATTAAAGATAAAAGCGGAAGAAAGAAGGAGAGAAAAAAAAAAGGGGGGGGAGTAGGAAAACAGAGTAGTGAAAGAGCAGGAGGATGAAGTCTCGAAGGGATAACTCATTTAAGTATTTGGGGCTGCCTACATGCCCGATAGCAAGGGGTTCTTATTCAATAGCATGAAGCCGAAAATGTTAAGAGTCAAGTTTTTGGAGGAGATGCAGGATCCCGGGATAACGGGCTCCAGCCATGGGGAGGTCTCCGACTTGTGTCCCTGAACCTTTTACACAGTGCCGGCGGGAGGAAGGGCATGGCAGTCAGATCCCAATCCCGCATCTCTAGGTAGCGGAATGTCAAGTGCAGATCGCAGAAGTGTGGCAGGTCCTCGTCATCACTTTTCAGCACTGATGAGCCGACCATTCTGGATGCCAGATCATAAGGGGAAGCCCCATTTGGTCTTAATCCCTTTTTTTGGTACTCACAAGTAGAGTTATAGACTAGGACATCTCCACATTTTGCAGGTACTGGTGAGGAGGCCAGGTCTTGAAACACTTGACGTTGAGGGCGCACTATTGATAGTGAAATTGGGACCTTGGATCTAGCGACCATGGGACATTAAATCGCTCCATTAGATTGTAGTCGTGCAGGCACAAACAGATCACGTCTATTTGGGAAATTATGCGGAATTTTTTAGGTCTTAAGGCCCATGTGAGACATTTCGAATTTCATTGCTGTTGAGTTGAGGGTTCTCCCAATAAGACGTTTGAAGTTCTCAGTGAGCTGTGGTTCTCAAATTTTCAGTTGCTTTAGCCTCAGGGAGACCCCGGATGTCTGAGGTTATTTCGGCCCCTCTATTATCAGGTCTTCTAGGTGTCTCGCCCATATCACGTAGGACAATATGTTTGGGGAGGCGGGGTGTTTGCAAAGATCAGAGCAAACTCTATGGTTTCGTCGTTATGAGGGTGTCGGGTGGTACCCTTGAAGTGGTGACGCTGTTTCCAGACTTTTCGACTAGTCTTGTTGCTATACTTTTAAGGTTCCGCTGTTTTCTATTTCTGAGATTTCTGATACGGTTATAGCTTTAGTATCAGCACCAAGGCTTGAAATCATTATTAGTGGTCAGATTGTTCCAGTGTAGATTTCCAGTACTGCATGTATAGATGGGAAGGCATGTATCTCTCTTGGGGACGTATAGCATGTGATTACAGAGGAGGAGGCCAGCCACTATCTGATGGGATGTCGTGGCTGGGGAATGCATGTAGAATTGGTCTGACCATTGCTGCCACAAGTTGTGGCCTTTATGGCAGAGGTAGTCTCTCCAGACTTTTTTTATCAGAGGCCCTGGCTGTGACGTGTGTGGGCGGCGTCGTAGGTGGTCCTCTAAGATGGCTTCAGTCCCGGGAGAGTGGCCT
Organism: Phyllomedusa bahiana; assembly: GCA_025379985.1. Classification (NCBI taxonomy): domain Eukaryota; kingdom Metazoa; phylum Chordata; class Amphibia; order Anura; family Hylidae; genus Phyllomedusa; species Phyllomedusa bahiana. The sequence goes on from JAODAL010007141.1 coordinate 46,809, forward strand.
GGAAAAAAGGAAAGCTACAGCAAGTGTATCAAGAACTTGGCGGTGCAGATGCTGCTAGCGTTGCTGACCTGGGTAGAGGCTGTGAAAGGTTATGTTAGTGGCGTGATTTATGCATGACGTTAGGCAGGTTCTCAGCAGGGAAAGTGACCACCCGAAAGAAGCTGTTTCACTGTACCCTTGGCATCAGAGGAGATCTTTAAAATGACGCCGCACTAGACTTTGAGACTCGTTTCTGGGAGGAATAGAGATTATCCTCCGGGGCCAAAACTGCACTTTTATGCAATGAGGTTGGCTTTAGTACATTAGAACGGCCCCAAAGGGAGTATCGACTGTGCTTTCATTTTCAGTGACCCGGAGCAACGTTTAAGCTGCGTGGCCCTGTTCCACTTCGCGCATTAGCCAAGCTTAGCCCTTAGATATGCAAAGGGCCTCAAGATGGCGACCGTCCCCAAGTGCGATAGTAGGTGAAGCGTGTAACAATGGCACCCCAGCTCCTGAACTTGTAGCAGGACAGACTATAACACTCAGCCCACTAGCTTGCAACTGTACAGGATCTTTCTTTGCCAGGAGGCTACTCACAGTTCCTTTGCTTTTTGTCTGCAATCCTCACTTTCACCTTGCTGCCAGGCAGTCTGTTAATCAGAGAAGCGCTGCGTCGCTAGGCTGTGCCGCAGGAGACACTTCCAGCTGTCAGGTTCCGGCAGTATACTTCAGGCTAGTCTGCCCTATAGCCGGAGTGCAGGTCTCACCCCCGCTTGAGCTGTTTCGTCTTCACGCCCTGCGGCCCCTCTTCTTCTTCCTTGCCACAGAATGGCGATCCCGCAATGCTGCCCGCGCCGGCAGAGACTCCGGAACCTGTCTCCTCTCAGCCGTCCCCAGGAGGATAAAATTGCTTCCGCAGCTCCCGACACCGTCTGCCACCGTTGCCACCAGGGGACACGGCGTCACTTCAATTCAGGTATTCATTAGTGTAGCCCAATCTATGACTCGGTGGTTCTGGCAGAGCTCCACTAAGCTGCGGCCATCTTGTGCAGCGTCCGGACACGACCCTATAAAATAGATTTTAATTTATAAGACCAATAACCTCTTTGTGATATTTGCCCAGCCCTTGATATTGAACACAAAACCTAAATACCAAATTGCAAACATCACTGGAATCTTTTAGAAATAATTATTCAGTTTGCAATGCATTTGTGTAGGAAGAAACTGAATGGAAACGACATTATGAAGGCTATCAGCATGTAGTGCCTAATCTGTCTAAAAAAGGAACTCATTCACCATGTACATAGCATATGGAGCGTTTTTAAATGCAGCCCAGAGCTTTGGAAGGTAGGTAGTTTCAGCCTGCATTATTATAACCCCCTGCTTACAACATATGAACCTCATCTGCTCTTACCTCATGCTTCCCTCACCCTCACAAAGCAGCCAGACTACCTGAAACTATTTTTCAAATTCTAATTGGCCTGCTCTGCCATATGAGACTTCTCAGGGCTCTAAATACTTCAACACCTACATTATCACACAACACTTAGGGTGTGTTCACACTGCAAGGGACAAATACCAGTAGGTTTATCCCGTCAGTAATTGTCCTGTTTTGCTGGCCAGTCCCACGGACAAGGGGGGTTTTGGCGGGGGCGGCCTTTTTCTCCGTGATGAGCTGAGAACAGCCCTCCCGTTGAGGTGTTCATATTCCGTCTGGAAACCGAACGGAAGAATGAACATGGTCAATGTTTTTCGGTCAACCTGCGGGCAGAAAACCCGTGCAGTGGGGGACGGCTGAAGGGTTTTCCATAGAGCACTCATTGTGCTCATTTTCAAGACGTTTTTCAGGCGGTCTGCAAAACCGCAAACCATCTGAAAAACCGGCAAAAAACCCGTGCTGTGGGGACATGGCCTTAGGGCTGCCTTTTCAATAGATTAGGTGACTTGGCCACTTGCATGAACCTACCTTGTGACTTGATGACAACCAAGTTAAAGGGGTATTCCGGTATACAAAATTTAACTCCAATTGAAAGTGTGCGGCACAAAGTAAAAATCTTCAATGTATAGTAATTAAATATTTTCAGTGTTTTCCTATATAATGACTCGCCAATTGCCAAAAGATACCACCTGTAGTTCAGTTTCAGCTTTCTGGTCAGGATCTAACTGAGAACGGATATGAGATTCAGCAGTGGGTGAATACAATATGAGATACACAAGACAATGGACATTTGCCCTTTAGCAGCCAGAGGAATAGAGGAAGAGTATAGCCTGGAACAGATGTCAGCAATTCATGATGGGAACTGTAGTTTGCTACACATGAGGTGCTGCTGAAGCCAAACCCATTTGTTCTGCGCTGAGGAGGAGCAACAGTTTGACAAAATATGTCAATTTTACTTATGTTAGGATTAGTGTATAATGACCCTGCTACCTTCTGTAAAGTTTTTTGTTCACACACTGCTAATAGCCCTTTAATACATTTGAGGATCAGGTTATGCATCTAACTTGACACCTGGGACATGAGGAGCAGGGCCTCGATAAACCGCGTCAACACTTAGATGATCAAAAAAGAATCTCTCCTAGAAAACTGGCTTGTTAGTATTTATAGCATAGATATGTTTCTGTCATGTATGCAGTAAAGCAGCCACTATTCAAACATCTGCAATGTTGGCCCAACTCTCATGTTTACAGTCCATGAACTAAACCTTAAAGCGGTTTTCTTAACATGCTGTTTCACAAAGTCACAGGCAACTTCAGACTCACACTGCTTGTTCAGGTTGTGGGTGGTTCTATAGCAGTGGTTAGCATATCAGCTCTACTATTCCTAGCTGAACCTGTTACAGTAAGAAGACTGCTTGAGAAATAATTTTTTTGGGCTTATCTTGCCAACAAGATGTGTGACCTCTGATACTCTTCTTTCCTGCAACCTCTGCTTTACACCTGTTCCAGTCATTGAACAGCAAAACCATGGTCGTATATAGAGAGTTCTTGTGTTAGGATATCTCTGAAACCAATACCGCTCATATGTCTGTAGAAAGACTTCTCCTGCTTATTAAAACCTGTAATTGAGTGATCATAGAATTCCACATTCAGGAACTGAGCCAGAGATCTCACAGATGGCTATGGAGGACCTATAGGCAAGAAGCACCAACGTGATATCGCCTATCAAGGCCTGGAAATTATCACTATGGAGCAGATGTGATTGCATAGGGAATTACTGCCGCTATAGAGTAGTGGTACAAGTTTGCTTTTAGCTGCACAGCTTGGTGAAGGCTATTACTTAAGAGGCGTGTGATAATCATGTTGGGATCCGGGACAAGTCAGTTCTTGGCAGGCTGTTAGAGATGTCATCCTGGGGGAGAGCCAAGAAAGTTTGAATTGGAGGAGCTTTAACCCTGGAGGATTGCCAGGGGCATACATAGAAGTCATGGGGCTCCTTAGCAAAAGTCAATTTTGGCTTCCTTCCCCCAAAAAACGTTTTGTAAAATTTGCATTTTAGTCATGTGTAGTCCTTAACCAGTTTGCCTCTATTTCTGGCCTTAGAGTAAATACAAATAAATCTGAAATAATGTTTTATACCCCCACCATACAAAAAAAAATAACAGAACTCAGTTTTGATTTCCAGGTGAGAGGCCAACACCTGCCTTACTTAGGCATTAACTTGACAAATCTCTCTACAACCTAAATATGTGAACCTACTCTGCTCCTTAGTAATCTAATTTTTTTAGGGCATTACCTATCCCAGTAGCTTCAATGGTTCTAAAGAACATCTTGTTGGCCATTATTACATTTTTCTTGGCAACCAAATGCCCTAGAATTGGATGTATCTGAACAAATTGGAGGCTTATCAGTCCCCAACTGCGCGAAATATTATTAGTCTAGTAGAATAGCTCAAATGACCATTATTCATGGATAACAGACCACAATGGATAGACATGGAATCAGACGTTGTGAAACCAAATCCTTCCAAACTCTACTCTAGTATACCATCTAACTATACAATTAACATCATCTATTACACCTCACATCTGCTTTATTCATGATCCTTAACCCCCATTTCCTCCCTCTCCTCCCTACGTTTAACAACCCATGATTTCCTTCTGGGATGAAGTGTGATTAGTATCTATGGTGTAAAAAAGAGGAAATCTTCTCCCGCTCCTTTTATATAAAAATAAAAAACTATTTAATTCATATAAAATCCGTGATTATGAAGGACAAGCTGCACATAGCTGACTTGTTTTGGGAAAGATACGTGACTTAGTCATAGCATGATTTTATATGAATTTTATATTAATTAATTTATATTAATTAAATAAAGAGTTTTTTATATAAAAGGAGCTGGAGAAGATTTCCTCTTTTTTACAATTTTGTATCACCCATGGGTTCATGGGTAATCTCCGTGCTTCTACTGCAATCCACACCCAGTTGTAATCATACAGGAAGCCTACATTGGGTGTGCAAACTTGTCTTTTTGCTATTAGTATCTTTGGTGGATACAAATCCTTTCCACAATCTCATAGGAGATCGGACTGTACTCCCTGTATGTACGGACCTTCTAACAAGAGAACCTTATCTTTTATTTATTCCTATTTAATTTACTTAAAGAACAAGTTAGATTTTATGTATAATTTGGACGCTGACCTAAGTGATACAATGCCCATTAATGATTGCCATTATATGCTCTACCACCATAACCACCATATTTTGGAACAAAGTCCAGAGACTTAGACGTATGGTTTTTGGTAATAATGTTCTGCTTAAAATTTTGATAAGCCTCCTCATTTATAACACTGAACACGTGCCCTTTTCACCTTTAAACTGTTACAATATATATTAAGGCTAAGTTCACATCTACGGCGAAGGTTCAATAGGTACAGTAGGTACTGACACATTGAACGTCGGGTATTGTGGATCCTCTGGACCACCGCGAGCGTAGATGGTATAACTCGTGGTGGTAGCCAAAGTGCAGGACAGGACACCAGACACTGGTAGCGGTGACAGGTCACACCATGTGTAGCCGTAGACAGGTAACTAAGTCTCAGGCATGATGACAGGCAGGTACAAACATGCGTAACCACTGTCAGGTAACAGAGTCCCAGGCAGGTAATGGACTGGTACAACATCAGGATAACATCAGGAAACAGACTAGTGCAACGGCAGTAACAGAAGCAGGCAACACAGAGGTTAACATAGAAACAGGAACAACAGAAACCAGCAGCAGTGGTCAGGAGCTCAGATGGACATTAATGAACTGACCCTGGTGCAGAGGCAGGAAGTTCCTTTTATCCCGGTAGGTCGTAGGTCATTGGACAGGTAATTGGTACACTGTCCTTTTAAATCCAGACCAGCAGGCGGGCGCGCCCCCTAGGGAGCGTGTGCAGACACAGACAGGAACACTGCAAGGTGAACTGTGAGGACACAAAAGGGACTGGCATGCATGGAGACAGGACCGCAGCAGCAGGTGCATTCGGAATGGAACACAGCAGAGACACAGCCATGCCCGCGAGGACCCTGGCATGGCTGAGACAAGTATAGCAGAGACATGGGGATGTCCGCGATCCGTGCCTGGGACCACGGTGTGAACCGTGACAGTTCAGAACTTCCATTGCAGATTCCATTGTTAAAGACGTAGTCAATTGGATCTGTCGAACGCCATTGGTGTCCATTGTGAAATGGGTCCAGTTTGACCTCTGCGACAGAGATTCCAAATGGAACCTCCAACACAGATGTAGATTGGACCTAGACGGCATGGATCCATGTACCTTACAAATAAAGATCCAGAGTTCATCCTTACTATTGTAATCTATGCGGTGAACAAAATTGTGCTGCGTGAAAAGATTAATGCTATAACTTCTGATACTAGGGACAACCTTAGGAAGGTCTGGACACTATAGATGTTCTCTATACAAAATGCTAAGTTAAACTTTAACATCAGCTTCTAACAGTTCACCAGTGTAATATATTAAAGGTTAAAAAAAAATATATATGACATACGCCATGGTATATCATTGTCTCTTGGTCTTCTCTTCTTTATGCCCCTTTTGTCCCCTTTAATTCAGTTACCTTAATTATTCTATTGGTATTGTATTGACTTCTATCATTTATAAATTTAGGTAGCTGTAGAAGCTTTATTTGTGAGCCCCACCACCATCCTTGCATTTAGTTTGGCACTCTCTTTGTATGGTTATAGTATGTAACCTTACTCGAAGGTTGTCATCTAATAATAACCTTCACACACTTATACACACTGGAATACTGGGAAACGACAAGTCCCAGAACCTTGGACTAGTAACAATGAAGTACATAGTGGCGCAGAACAGCAGGGCTCAACAAAGTGTGGTCACAGGGGCAAGCATTACAAGAGGACAATCCTTAGGATTCCTCAGCAGCTTGGTGGTGCTGAGAATGGATTTCAGGGAGCTTCATGTGAGTGGTCATCTCTCCTTTATTATCTGCGGGCACAGCATACTCCTCCATTATGGCTACGGTCTGGAGCAAGAGGTTGAGTGGGGGAGGGGAGGTGTGTAGTCACAGGAGCGTGTCGGGACGAAAAGGAGACCACTGGAGCTTGGTGACTGAAGAAGAAGTAGGAGGTGGAACATTTTCTGCCGAAAGGCAACTCTAATTTTGAGTTGCTCACTGCAGTAACTAGCCCATCTGGTATTTGCCAGAATTGCCCAATGGGTAGTCCCGTCATTTAATGACCCAGAATTTTTTTGTATGTTAAAACTGTAGGGACTTGTTAATCTTTTTGTGTATTTTGAATGATGTTTATCTATGCTATTACTTCTATTTTGCCTACACACATATCAATGGTTGATGCTACTTGTTGATATTGTACAATACTACTCCAAAGCTTCTTGCAGGATACGTTTATTGATTTGTGTATGAACACCTTTATCATAATAACATGATCTTCAAAGTACACACAGACACAATGACGTTTGTCTTTATTATGGCATAGGTATGAACTTCAGTTATTACACTCAAGATCTGTGCAATGTCTCTTTGGATATTGGATATGCGGTGCCTAATACTGTATGCTGCATGTATGTTTGCTCTTTTCCATAAATAAAGTCTGATTGTTCAATTAAAAAAATACGCTCCAGAGGAATGTCCACCAGTCCACCAGTTTATTGTACACCTTCCATCATCTTGAGGAACTCTGCAAAGATAAAGACAAGAGTACATAAGAGAATATGAAGGGAATGCTTTATGTTGTTAAGTACAACACAGTGCCATAGTCATATGATGCCAACATCATCCTGGACGGGTAACGTCTATCAATGGAAGGATACACTAAACTCACCATCAAAGTCAATCTTGCCATCGTTGTTTTTGTCCCCATCCTTCATCAGCTCTTCAATTTCCTCATCTGTGATGCTCTCCCCAGAGGAACGGAGGATCTCAGCCAGCTCATCACCATCAATGTATCCATCAGCATTCCTGAAAAGAAATAGGAGAATCCATCAGCAATGGGGCCCGGAGATATGGAGACACATGTTACCCACACACATGTCTATTTATATACTTTATGGCTTGGGGAATGAAATGAGACACTCACTTATCGAAGATGCGGAAGCATTCAGCCAACTCTTCTTCACTTTTTCCTTGCGCATCCTCTTTCATCTGGCGCACCATCATGACCAAGAACTCCTCGAAGTCGATGGTGCCGCTGCCTGTAAGATGCCATAATTATCTTTTTAGCTATTTATCCAAACAGCCTTAATATTTTTTGATACAATTATATCATAGGCCTCAGGTGTAGCATCCTAATTATTAAGACCCAAAGGTTGACCCTCATAAATGATCACGAGTCATGTAATGTATATGGTCACAGAACACACAGCAAAATAATGAGGATAGATGATCTCACAACATAAATAAATGGCTCCACCAGTTATATGGATAGGAGATAGAAGACTCTAGTAATCTGATCTTGACCTCTATTTCTGTGTTAACTCACCATCTTCATCTACTTCCTCAATGATGGCATCCAACTCTTCTTTGGTTGGGGTCTGTCCGAGCATCCTCATGACAGTACCCAACTCCTTGGTGCTGATGTCACCGCCGCCATCAGTGTCAAACATGTCAAAGGCAGCCTTGAACTCTGTTGAAAGAAAAAACAACATGAGGTTCGCCTCCCAGTGGTAACAACACAGACACAACATACCTTTTCCAACCTTCACTTGTCTCATACTCTCAGCTTTTAGGTGTTTCTTTCAATTGGTGGAATAATCTTCTGCTTTCAGCTAATCTGATTTATCTGCACTAGATGCACTATGCTAACTCCAATGATCAGCTCTCTTAGACAATCATCTGTCTCTGTTTCTCAAGCTATTTTCAGTTACTTTAACAATTTTTATCCATTCTATATAGAATTTTCTAGTTATACTCCATATATAATTCATTAAGAAGCATCATGGCGCTGTACATTCGAGGAGGGTTACATACATAACACATGACAAATAAGTACAGTGGTGACGATAAGTGGCTAACAACCCTGCCCGCCAAGGCTTACAATCTACAAGATTTAGCCATTCCCTTTAAAATTAATTTTGAGTGGTATTTTAGTATTTCTATTCCTGTCATTTTGCATATCCCTTCTGATTATTCTATACTACTTTAATACTGGGTGTACAGCTGTTATCAGGTCTCTGGACCTTTCTGTTTTAGTAAATAATGTAATTTCCCATCAAATAACAATTCGGGGTCATCTTTTTGTTTTAGAACTCAGCATTGTGCCGTTCCTCTGTTATTCCTTCCAGAGATTCATGAATCCATTGATAACTGGGTGTAGCCAGGTAGGGAAGCGTCGATTTAGACTCTGACAGTGCTGAAAGTTAAAGTGTCAGCCACGCCCCTTACACCAGGGGAATGGTAACACCCAGTTGTCTATTTATTCAAAAATCTTTATTTATTCATGAACCGAGAGTAACAGAGGAACGTGCATGAGTTTTGTTATTTTATGGAAATTAAAAGGATTATCTAAGATCGTCATGTCTGGAGAGGTGACATCCCCTTTAAGGCTAATTTCATGTATGTTGGCACCTCTTTTAATACAGTTTTTGTAGCATGGATTTCATAGGATGGAAATAGGTACATGAAGATCTTTGTAGCTACTCCAAAAACTGCAACCAACATTTCTTCAAAACTGCAGGTGCGAACATAGCCTTATGTATCAGAGAAATTAAAGGTAATTGTGCCTATACTTATAAGTTGTATTACATATATAATTGCCTTTCTTTGTAATATTACAAAGGCTTTTCCTGTGTTTCCAATTGCACAGTAGACCTGATATAAGTTTTCAATCAAAGCCTTTATGTTCGAGCTCTTCTTAATGATTATAATTGCAATTTTCTACCTTTCTAAAATATGGCTCCTAAACCGTTTTCTCTAAAGTCTACAGCTTAAATGCGGCAGCAGTTCATAGATATGGCAGAATTATGTACCTACATGTAGTTCTATGTAATGAAGCAAAATTTTAGGTATAACCACATAGGAACAAATGCAAACACAAGACTGTATTAAAAGGTAAAGAAGAAACATTCTTACCAGCGATCATTTCCTCGCTGAGGAAGGACCTCGCATCTTGCTGTTGGTCTGTAGGCTGCAAACCAAACAAATGCATGGGATAAGTGCTGGGAACCACTGATTGGGATTCACAAACATTATTAATCCATCCATTAACTGTGGAAGGAGAATGGGCTACAGAAGAAGGAACTACAACTGTACTCCACGCCTTCTACACAGACACAGTGGTGGAGTAGGGCCTGCTGGTGCAGGTATTTTTTCATATTCCTTAAGTCAATCCAAATTTTGAAAAGCAATCCAGGCACTTTCTGTATCCACAGGAAATGGTACCAAATTTTTCTCTGCCAGATCTGACGGGAAAGTGCAAAAATCCCACCCATGCCCAAAAACCAAGGTATAAAAAAGTAAAGAAATAAAAGAATAAAAATTAAAAAAATAAGACAGAGCTTGATAACACATTAGCAAAGGTTCTTGAGCAAGACTGGTGGCACCAGAAGAATGCAGACTGACCTGCGACATGATGCCTAAGGACACAGAGCTTCGTCACAGCACTATGTCCACAGATGACTGAACCCCAAGAGGGTGCTGCTGGTGCCCAGAAGATATGAGCTGGTATAATTAGCAGACTCTTCAAGGCTCCTTATAGGGAGAGGAGTTCAGACTGGATTGTATTACCTTCTCACATATGAACCCCCTAAGACTCGCAGAGAAGGAGATGGTAGAAGCTGCCAAACTACTAAATATACACCCTGCAGACAGAGCAGGTTTCTCTGAAAAACACATTTAGAATTCAACTTAGACAAATCTTGGCCCAGAAGGCTTTGTTTTCTCCATTATATGTAGGGCTACCTTGCTTTCTAACCTATAGCAAAGTTTGCAGCAATAAGAGTAAGGTCCGGTAGCTGTGTGAGGACTAAATTACGGGTGTCAATGGCTGCAAATGTTTGCCGGAAATATCACTATTCCAACAGCAAACTCGAGCAACCATTGATAGCCACGTACCGGCATGAATTTTATCCACATACAGCTGCCGGACTGTGGGACTGTAGCCTTCCTTACGTGCATGTTAATGAGCAACCTGTGAGGGTAATTGTCAGCCTAGAGGACTATCATCTACTTACTAATAGGTGTCTTTTATGGCTTTTTTAGATTCTTAAATCCACTCACGAGGGCCATAGACTACTGAAAGATCTTTCGGTTCACAATTAAGATGAAATATTCTCCCTATGACATTTGTGTTCAGCTCAGTTCATTCTTGAGGGGTCAAAAGGGAGGTAAGACTTTGCCAGACATATCACCATTACGTATCTCAAGAGACAACTTAAATAGCCAAGGTTGTCTGACATTGTACTTAGACATAAGACTATCTGTAGAACCCTACAAAAATTAGCAAAAATTGTGACCAAATTACGGCAAGATTTACTCAATTTTTGACCCATGCTATATGTATCACTTTCCTAGTTACAGTTTTTCCCATAGACTTTCAAGTGCACTGTGTAGTGAACTAATGTAGTTTATAAAGTTCTCCACAGAAAATGAGTTACACAGCGCAGGTGTAGAAATTTTAGTTGCTGAAACAAAATTGATGGGGTCTTGATTGGAAAAGAATTGAAAGAAAACAATTAGCCAATAAATTGCAGGTTTAGGCATTGAAGCAACTTTAATGTCATTTCTAAATGTGCAATCACAGTGATCAAATTCATATGCTTGGAAGAACTGTGATTTTCATATATGTAAATAGGTATTAAATATTCTTTTATGTAAAGTGGGTTAATTGATTGAATAATCAGATGAAGGAAAGTTCATAGAATAACAAGCTGTCAGGAAAAGTTATCTGATTTTAGTTACAGGGTTTTGTGGCTTAAGGCTCTATGCAGGATCTGTATATGAAGTATCCTAGTCCCATCTTTGACACTATGGGCCACATGTATGATTTTTGGCGCCCAGACGTCATTTTTTTTTGCGCATTAGTAGCGTAGATTGTGCCTGAATCTATGAACCCAGTCTACTGCAGGTCATAGATTTAGCGCTTTCTAGCTACAAAGCGACACCTCTAGCTCAGGTAAACCACTTCTAAAGTGCTCTACCTGTTCCAGCAGTGATGCGCCTGGATTTGCCGTACTGAAGCTATAAACGTGTAGCTTCGTACGGTTGTAGTGCGCTTAGCCTCCAGCATGCCCCCTGATCTCAGGCACATTACAAAGTGCCGCGGGCGCTCCATAATGCGCCTGATATTGTAGTGTGCCTGGTCAAAAATATAGCGCAGCTCTGTTCATACATATCGCCCTATATGTATATAGCTCCTGAAGAGAGCATAAACCTAAACATGCAACAAAAAGGGGTCTGCTTTTAATACTAACATCACCACTCTAGTACATAGGCAGTGTTCAGTATTGCAACTCAACTCCACCAATGGATGATGCTGGGCTGCAATACCAGACATCGGCCATGGACAGGAGGGGTGCCATTTCTACAAAAAAAAAAAGACCGCTCCTTTAAGGGGTAGTCTTATCTTAAATATTTATATCACAAGGCATTATGGGAAAGGGGCTGAGAAGCCCACAGCGCGCTCTGTTGGTTGTAACAAATCCTCAATTTGCTTTTGACCCTTGAGAAAGCAAAAAGGATTTTTTAGATACTGGCTTGGCTAAAAAATCCTTTTTGCTTTCTCAAGACTCGGGTGGTCAAAAGCAAATTGAGGATTTGTTACAACCAACAGAGGGCGCTGTGGGCTTCTCAGCCCCTTTCCCATAATGCCTTGTGATATGCAGATGCTAAGTAGAGGGCGAAAAGGCAAAACAAAAACTCTACCAGCCGTTCGTTCGGTGCTCTCCTTAAGGAGAGATCTTCCCTTCCTTAAATATTTATGGCATATTCACAAGATCTGCACCTCTCTCCAGAACAGAGGTACCACATCCCATTTGGTTCATGGCCACTGTGGATGGTCAAATCACTGCAACCTTTGCAGTAAAAGGGATTGGGGGACTCCCATTCTGGAAATAGATGCAGTTTTGGGAAGTGGGACTTGCATCTATCAGACTTATGTCATATCCTGTGGATATACCACAAATGTCTAATATAAGAATGCCTCTTTAGGAAAGGGCCAGCTGTAATCTCCAAGTATACGGTTACATTTTGGGTCACAATGGTTATTTTCTAGCAAACTATCCCCATATTGTAGAGTTTTCAACACATTCACAAATTAAATATGACTGAGAAAGAAATTTGGTGTTCAACATAGTAGCTCTAAATGGTCTATGACTGTATATGACAATGTGTGAGGTCAGTGACAGGACATTTGGCCAGTTTACTGCAAGTCTGGTTATGAACAATACTGAAAGTTATAATGGAAGAATAGTTGATCATATGTATTTCTTTAATCAACCAGGTCAAAAGGAGTAACCTTCTTTATTAGGGAGAGGCACCAACCTACGTTGGTGCCTCTTCCTAATGAGGAATGCTAACCCTTTTTAGCTATGCTTAGAGCCTTTCATCTAGCCAAAAAGTACTCTACTCTGCCCTAATGAGGGGCAAACACCCCAAAACAGCTGTATGCAGATTAGTTTCTGGTTTGGCTTTCCTCCCAGTCATATAGCAAGAGTCAGATGTGAATTGAGGAACACTATATCCAATAGGTGGCGCAGAGTCCTATCTCTTTTCCTTTGAGCTTATTTCAACCAGGTCAGTAAGTCTGAATTAGATTTCTAGGATGTAGAATGGGATCCTTTATCTATCGAATAACAAATACATGCATTGTTTTTTGCAATATTCTCAGTATGATAGACACTCAGCAAAGCTTCACAAGTGGAAGACAAATATTTACTTGTAAAAATGCTATTGAATTTATCCACACCTAAATATAGCGTGTATGTGATCACTGACCTATTGTTAGCAACATGTGAATATTGCCATATTCAACCGTCAGAGGTCACTCGAGTGGAGAAGTAGATGGATGTTAATTTCTCTAGGGCATCATAAGCGCATGGTGTGAAATAGCAGGCACAGATATAACAAGGTACAGTACAAACAGAAATGTAGATTGCTCAAGGTGATCTTTTAAGCAGTTGTCTCATTAAGGCTCCCCCCATTTTAAAATAAGAGGCAGCTTTTGTAAGTCCTCCGCACTGTTGTCTAAGGCTCTGGTCATAGACTCTGTTGGCAGGCTTTAAGGCAAAAATGGTGCATTGTATAAGCAATACTATTGGCATCAAAACAACAGATTTCATAACAGAACCCTAAGGGTATGCTCACACGATGTATTTGCAGGCCATATTACGGGGCATAATTGCGCTGCAATACGCCCAAAGTACACCCCGCAAACATGGTAATTCATAGCTGTCATTGAGAGCTACGATTACATGCCGTCTTCCCCGATGTCAGGGAAAACGACAATGAATGGGGGCCGGCACAGAGTGCTTTAGAAGTACGTGCTGGCCAGTGAGTACTTCTAAAACACCCAGCGTATGGAGGTGTGCACATTCAGTTGTGTGAACCTACATAATTTTATGCTTGTTTTGGGGCATATTTTGCACTGAAATATGCCCCAAAATAAGCTTTAAATAATGTTCTATGCAGTTTTTATTGATTCCAATGTAAAAATGTGCATGGTCATCGTACAAATGTGGGGAATGGGAAGGCACTCCCAATTTCTTCTGGATATATGGTGCCGGTCTGTAGGTGGAATTTCACCACATGCAAAATAGAGTCAATTGACCGCACTCAAAAATTGATGCAAAAGAGAATATTTATTATAATCCACAGGCTCCAAGTGTATAAATGCAAATATAGGTGACTTTACATAACGTTTCGGTCAAAGGTCTTCTGACCGAAACGTTATGTAAAGTCACCTATATTTGCATTTATACACTTGGAGCCTGTGGATTATAATAAATATTCTCTTTTGCATCGATGTCTGAGTGCAGTCAATTGACTATCGTACAAATGTGAACACATAAAACACAAGGTAATTATCTGTTATCCGTGGGAAAGCAGCGTCTAACCATACAGATAAAAGACAGCATGGAACATATGGATATGATAGCGGCACCACAGCAGTGCTCCTTTGTGGCTCATAGAGAGGGGCAGGGATTTTACTATAATTCATGGGGCCCCATAGAAAAATAAGATGGGCTCTCACCACTAAATAACAGGAAACTGAAACAGATTTCTAATTAGCAATTATTAAAGATATGAACAATAGCTCTGTTTGTCAGACAACCCACATAGTACTAGTGCAAGTTGGCAGAAATCACCAGATTGGCCCCCTCAACCTCTAATGACCATATACTGTAATTTGCCATATTGGAAAATAGTTCTCTTTCTGAAATAACATTTATAAGGAGTGTCTGCCGCTCCCAATCGAAAAAAAATATAGATAGATACAATGACATCTACACACATATATATTAAAATACATATATGTATATAAATGTATATATGTACAGTATCTCACAAAAGTCAGCACACTCCTCACATTTTTGTAAATATTGTATTATATCTTTTTATGGGACAACATTGAAGATTTGACACTTTGATACAATGCAAAGTAGTTAGTATACAGATTGTATAACAGTGTCAATTTGGTGTGCTGTAAAATAACTCAACACAGCCATTAAAGTCTAAACCTCTTGCAACAAAAGTGAGTAGACCCCCAAGTGAAAATAGACAAGTTGTGTCCAATTTGCCATTTTCCTTCCACAGGGTCATGTGATTTGTTAGTGTTTTAAAGTCTCAGGAGTGAATGGGGAGCAGGTGTGTTAAATTTGGTGTTATCTTTTTCATAGTCTCTCATACTGGTCACTGTAAGTTCAACATGGTACCTCATAGCAAATAACTGAGGATCTGAAAAAAGAATTGTTGCTCTACATAAAGATGGTATAAGCTATAAGAAGATGACCAACACCCTGAAACTGAGCTTCAGCACAGAGGCCAAGACCATACAGCGGTTTACCAAGATAGGTTCCACTCAGAACAGGTCTTGTCATGGTCGATCAAAGAAGTTGAGTGCATGTGCTCAGCGTCATAACCAGATATTGTCTTTTCAAATTATCAGGCTATACACCCCACACTGCATCAAATTGGTCTGCATGGCTGTCGTTCCATAAGGAAGCCTTTTCTAAAGATGATGCACAAGGAAGCCCGCAAATAGTTTGCTGAAGACAAGCAGACTAAGGACATGGATTACTGGAACCATGTCCTGTGGTCTGATGAGACCAAGATAAACTTATTCTGTTCAGGTGTTGTCAAGCGTGTATGGCAGCAACCAGGTGAGGAGTACAAAGACAAGTGTGTCCTGCCTACAGTCAGGCATGGCAGTGGGAGTGTCATGGTTTAGGGCTGCATGGGTGCGCTGGCTGCAGGAAGCTACAGTTCATTTAGGGAACCATGAAAGCCAACATGTACTGTGACATACTGAAGCAGAGAATGATCCACTCCGTTGGGAAAATGGGCCATATAGCAGTATTCCAACATGATAACAACCCCAAACACACCTCCAAGACGACCACTGCCTTGCTAAAGAAAAAGAGGGTGAAGGTCTTGGACTGGCCAAGCATACCTCCAGACCTAGACCCTATTGAGCATCTGTGGGCATCCTCAAGCTGAAGGTGAATGAGCACAAGTTCCATCCACCACCCACCAGCTCTGTGACATTGCCATGGAGGAATGGGAGAGGATTCCAGTGCCAACTTGTGAAGCTCTAGTGAACTCCATGCCCAAGAGAGTTAAGTCAGAGCTGGAAAATAATGGTGGCCACACAAAATATTTTAGCATAATTTGTCCATTTTCACTTAGGTATGTACTCCCTTTTGTTGCCAGTTGTTTAGACATTGATGGCTGTGTGTTGAGTTATTCTGAGGGCACACTAAATTTACACTGTTTTACAAGCTGTACACTGACTACTTTACATTGCATCAAAGTGATATCTTCAGTGTTGTCCCATGAAATGATATAATACAATATTTACAAAAATGTGAGGGGTGTACTTACTTTTATGAGATACTTTATATGCATATATACATAGGCAGTCCCGACTAGTCCCCTAGTTACAGAGACTTGCTTGCACTTGTAGTTCCATGTTGCACAGCACATAGTAGCTATGTAATGACAAGTTCCAGTATGACATAGCAGCACATGAGGTGACAATGAGGTGAAATCTTCTCAATAGGTGCGCAGACAGCACAACAAATGAAAAACCCTTCCCTGCACTATCCAAAACGAAAGAAAAACCTTTTGTGATGGAGTTATATTTAATAAATATGCCTGCTCCGACATACAAAGTCAAGTTAAGAACAAACTTACAGTCCCCATCCTGTTCAAAATCCTGAGACTTCCTGTGTATATATATAGATAATATATTTTATATATATATATACATACACACACACACACACATGTATATGTATATATGTATATATATATATATATATATATATATATATATATATATATATATATATTGTATATATACACACATACACAAACATAGAAGCAGGACTAGCTAACTTACTACAGCTGGCCATGCAGTTTATATAGCCATCAGCAGCATGCTCATTTGGCCGCCAGCTGTAACTCTTAGTTAGCCCATACACCTAGAGTACATGCTCCACTGAACATACATGTATAATTTTCAGTAAGGTGAGGGGTATAGGCCATTGTCTGATTCCTGGCAGTGACTTATCTCCCAGAAAACAAAGGATTGGGTTTGTTATAATTCAACATGCTTGATTCTTCTTTCTGCTGTCTGGGGAGAGTCTGGAAGCCACCATACACATTAGCTACTCTGCAAGTCCTAAAAACATTGGCCGGTTCAGGTAAATGTTGTGTGATATATAACGGCATCTTTAAAATTATAGTCCTTATTCGTTTTTATTTTTGTCAGTTGTCATCAGTTCTGTGTTTTTCCTTTTAGGTACAAATGATTAAAAGGAATTGAATATATAAGTCTGTATGTAAACTTTTCTGACACTCAACGAGGAGAGAAAAAAGAAAGAAAAGGAGGAAGGGGAAGGAAAATAGGATGGAGGGGGTAACAAAAGACAAAAAAAAGAAACAAAGGCGCTTCCTTGTGTAGTATTATTAAGACAAAAAATGGGAGACAATATCTATCAGTCTCTCACCTTTTCTCATTGCACATGAAGCCGATGCAACTCAGATTTCAGCAAGTGATTAGTTTCCCATCCAGTCACTTCTTGTCAGAAGGCTATCAGGACAAACTTCAAGTGGAATACATACAAAGAGCTTTAGACTATCCAAAAGGAGTAGTCAGGTACAAAGGGAAACGACTAATTGCTATTAATTATCACTAGACTTAATAAAAAAAAAAAAAAAATCACACTTCTTACTTATAAAAGAATCCTTTGTAATCACCTATGTTTTCAAGATTTCAAAATTCGAGCGAGATACGTCCCAGTCATTACGGTAATCCACAGTTCTGATAGAGAACTATGGATTATGTCTCCTCTCCCCGCTCGCACAATACGGCGAGTGGGGAGAGAAGTGACATTCTACTTATTCACAGCGAATACGCGCCGCTAGTAATGAATGTCTATGGGGCCGGCGGACAGTCTATCGGCCCCCCCAAGCTCCGAAGTCCCGGCGAATGGTGGGGCATACTTAGGCTCCGCAATTATGCCGTGTGAACTTAGCCTAATAGGAAAACAACATACAAGACTTTAAAAAATACCAAACAGACTACGCATTTCGTGAAGTCCGTGCTTCACTTCCTCAGGTCTATTCACAATAATTCCATTCTATCCTTTTATACTAAACCTACTTAACATTCTTAATACTATATCATAATTTATCTAAAACATTAACAATTTTATTACTAAAAACTTATCTAATTTCTGTGAATTCTCATTCTATTTCAAAACGCTCCTTTATAAGGCTAAAAACATGTCAAATACTTTTATTCTAAATTTTTTATTAAGTCTAGTGTGAATTAATAGTAATTAGTAATTTCCGTTTGCGCCCTGACTACTCCTTTTTGATAGTCTAAAGCTCTTCTATGTAAAGTAGACAAGATAACTGGATACTCCGGGTCACGATTGTATACAGAAAATACTGGGCCTCAGTTCTCAAAACTTTTTTTTAAAGGGGTTGTCTCACTACATCAATTCATCTTCCTGAGTCCTGTTTTCTCAGTTTCATTTTTTAACTCAGGGGCCTGTTTACTGGCTACTACTGGCCTGCAGTGATGAGCTGCTGTGGACACCAGGTCTGTAGCTATGGCGACCAGCACCTGCAGCCTATCAGGAGAGATCAAACAGGTGTGTAGCTATAACGCCCTGAGGAGCTGATGCAGCCCATACAAGAAGAAATATCTAGGAATAAGTAGGACACTGTTAATGGACTTGTATTGCAAAGTGACTTGTTTTTGCAAGATCTTTAATATAAAAAGCAGCAATCCTTGTAGTGAGACAACCCCTTTAATTGTAACACTGTTTTGTTACCTGTAGTAACCAATCACAGCTCAGCTTTCATTCTTTAAACCCGGTTCAGGCAGCATAAACGAGCTACCAGGTGCAGCTCATTCCCCATATGCCACCATATTGGATCCATGCAGGTATCATAGACCCAGTGTCGGGCTGGGGTGACTTGAGCTCATCAGTGGAGCTGATTATGGGCCCACCAGTGGAGTTAATTTTGGGGCTCACTTTACAGCTATTGTACAAGCCTCTTATACTCTGCCTCTTGCTTTTTACCTCTTTTCTGCCTTTTTGTGTCTCCCAAGAATATATATGCATTTTAAAAGAAACTTCAGGTCTGCCATGCTTGAGGACCAATTGGGGGTTGCCCTGTGGGCCAGTGTGAGCCTGTAGAAATGCTTTACTAAGTCTACCTGACTGCAAATCCACTGTGAAAAATACGAGTAAATAATGTTTTCTAAACAGCATAATCAGGAAACAAGTAAAACAATGTGCTGATCCAATGTGTGGCGTGGACCCATTCTGTGCTTGTATTCCAGATGCATCTCTCTATTTTAGCATGTTTAGCACATCTGTTTGTTATCTCGCGCCCTATGTTCATCAGACAACTGATGCAGGACTATGGAATTAGCCCACAGTAACGACTATAACCTCTAGGTGGTGCTATATGCATATATTTTGTAAAGCATCACTACAGGGCTGGTTCACATATGCATTAAGCTTCCAATTCAAGATAGATCTGTAGCCATAAACGGACATTAACTGTTACAACTGGAAGTGCATTTTTCTGGTCGTTTAAGGCCTAAGGCTATGTTCACACGGCATATTTGCAGGGTGTAATTCAGCAAGTAATTGCGCTTCAATACGCCTGAATTACACCCAGTAAATACGGTAATTCATAGCTCTCATTGAGAGCTATGATTACCTGCGTCTTCCCCGGCGTACAGTAAGCATCGGGGAAATGACTTGCGATGTCACTTCTTCTTGGCGCTAACGCGTCGGGGAAGATGAATGGGAATGGGAGACGGCTGTCAGTGTTTTAGAAATATGTGCTGGCCAGCACACACTTCTAAAGCATCCGGCATATTGCGGCACATATAGTACGCGCCACAATACGCCGTGTGAACATATTCTAATTCACTTCAGGCACATTGCAGAGCTATTATGCGCCAAATTACGCTCGGCAAACACGCCGCGTCAACGCGTCCTAAGAGTCTATGCTCATCCCTTTATATATATACTCACCCCACAGATCATATGAGTGTTATAGTGTGATATATCAGTACTTTTAACAATTATGGAATCCCCACACTTGGAGAGATGTTACCCAACTTTTTTTACTTCCTAACAAATACACAAATTAGAAATATGACACATGACAATAAGTAATAGCTGGAAACATACCGCAAATAAATGAAAGCGAAATATTCTAGTTAGTTATGTTTTTATAGATCAAATAGTGGTGAAAAATGATGGAATCACCCTGTAATTTGCATTTCTAAAACAAGTTTAAAATGTCAGTTTAGTCTACAGGTAACTCCCTTAAAACACCCAGCTGTTGGGCTAGGGCAATGGAAAGAAAGCAAGGCTTCACCAACAGAGCTCCATTAAACATATCAGAGCAGGACCAATCAAGTTTCCTCTTCATTTTTTTAAACACACAGCTTATTCAGCATTGTAGGTGCTTCACACTGTAGCTAGAAGGCGCTAAATCTATGCCCCCCAGTAGAACAGGTTCATAGATTCAGGCGCATTCTACGTTACAAATGCACGCATAAAAGTGGTGCCTGGGCGCCAAAATACATATATGTCGCCCTTAATGCGCCTTAAAACTGGCGTAGAGGCGCCTCTTTACTGACATTGTGTGTTTAAACCATGAAGAGAAAACTTGATTGTTCCTGCTCCGATATGTTTAATGGATTATGAGGAGGATTGTGGGGAACTCCTGGAGCGCGGAAGTTGGTGTTCGCCGAGTTGAATATTAACCCCTTAAGGACCCGGCGGTTTTTTTTGGGTGACACGTTCGTTTTTCCCTCCTCGCCATCCCAGAACCATAACTTTTTTATTTCCACCTAATAGACAATGAGGGCTTTTATTTTGCGGGACAAGATTGTACTTTTAATGGTGTTATTCACTATACTATAGAATATACTTGGGAAACCGCAAAAACATTCCAAGTGGGACAAATGTGAAAAAAATATGTATTTTTGCCATGTTTCTGGGTGTTTTGCTTTTACGGTGTTCAATGTTCGGTAAATATAATCCGGCAATACCAAACATGTAGGGTTTCCGTTATGTTTGGTACCGTAAAAAAAATTTCCAAAATTTTTCTATTTTTGAAATTTCCCCCAGGCGGCATTTTGTGCGACCAATAACTTTTTTGTACTAACACCTACGGAAATGCCCAGTGAGGCGGCATTATTTGCGGGCTGAAGTGTTTACTTTTTATCCTAGCAGTTTGGAATGCATGCGACTTTTTTGATAATTTTTACTCCATTTTTTGAGTGACGTAAAATGACCCAAAAAAAAAACGCAATTTTGGGTTTGGAAATTTTTTTCTTCTAGGGGTGTTCAGCGTACGGGATAAATGATGTTATATTTTATAGATCGGACTTTTTCGGTTGGGGGCGGATTCCCAAATGTGTAACGTTTTTATTATTTTAATGGATTTTATTTGTTTTAATGGGGAAAGGGGGGGATTTGAACTTTTAATACTTTTTTTTTGTACTTTTAAACTTTTTTTTTTTTTTTTTACTGTAACATTTAAGTCCCCCTATGGTGCTTGACCACTAGGGGGCGCGATTGTTAATACAGCCTAATGCATTGCATAGGCAATGCATTAGGGGTGTATAAAGATGGCGGTTTTCCCCATTTTCTGTCTACGGCCGGAAGTGGGGCAAACCAGGCAAAAGTAAGTGACGGGAGCCTTACAAGGCTCCCACCACCGTGCCCCGGTCGTTGGGATCGGCGCAACATAGCTGCGCTGATGCCGATAAACCGTAACGACGGTGCCCCGGCCCACCGATCGTCATTCAGTCAGACGCCGGGGCCCCATCTTTTGCCGCGGTGTCTGACGGGTTAAACAGCGCCGGGCGGCGAAAGTCACCTGCCGGCCTGTTATCCCAGGTTAGCGATCCCCCTGCAAAGCCCCTTAGCGGCCCCTGGGACATACTCATACGCCCAGGGTCGTTAAGGGGTTAATGCTAATGCTATACATGAAAGTGATTCAACAACAGAGCTCTCAATTCAAGCAATGGAAAGAATGATAGAAGTCCACATGAAAGAAATCCAACACAAAGGGTGACATGTATGAAACTTGGCCCTGACACGCCAGTTCTAAATCGATATAGAAGAGTGTAGAATGTGACAATATGTATGAATATGAGTGTTATGTGCCAAACTTTATTGCAGCAATGGTACTGATTTATATGGCAGTTTTGGGCCAAAGTTTGGCGCATTCCAAAATGTTTTGCTAGTGCAGACTGCACCAAGTTTTGGTGTACAACCATTCAGAAATCTGTCAGATGGGACTATGACAGTTTTTTGGTTCAACGTACACCAGAACACTGGCACAGCCCTGTTCTTACATGTCGCCCAAAATGCAGCAAAAGATGATGGTTGTTCCCAGTCAACTTTGAGTTAAATGTGGTGCAAGTATAAACAAAGTGGGAAGATAACAGAAAAACATATGAGGAGACCAAGGAAGATGTCAAAGCATCAGGATAGAAAACACAAAACAATATGCCTGGAAAGTGGGGAATGCTCAACAAAACACATGAAAAACAAATGAGCAGAATCCTGACTTAAAGGGGTTGTCTCACTACAATGATTGCTTTTCATGTTAAAGATCTTGCAACAAGTCACTTTGCAATATATGTCCATTAACAGTGTCCTATCTATTCTGAGATATCTCCTCTTGAATGGGCTGCATCAGCTCCTCAGGTTGCTATAGCTACATACCTGTTTGATCTCTCCTGATAGGCTGCCAGCACTGGTTGCTATAGCTACAGACCTGCCTTCTACTGCAGCCTAGTGGAGGCCAGTAAAGATACCCCTGAATTCAAAATGAAACCAAGAAAATAGAACTGAGGTGAAATGAATCAATGTAGTGAGACAACCCCTTTAATGTCTTAGACAGAACTGTAAGGGTATGTTCACACATTGGACAGAAACGTCCAATGTGATTCTGACATGGTCTCCTAAGCAGAAATCCCAGGTGACAACTTGCAGGTTAGCTCCATCACCAGGGGTAACCAACTCTATGAGCGCAACCTGCTCTCTGTTTTGAACCTAGATTTCTGGGTACCTGATCCCAAGTTCAAAGTGCAGAGTGGCAACATCTCTTTAATTTGTTTTACAATTGCACTATTTTTTGAGATAGTCGGCTCCGTTCGCTGCTGTTTAACTCTATAGGTGCCGCAGCGATCGCAGCCGTGGCATCCAAATGAATGAGCAATGGGGCTGTGCCCCCTTTCTCACTGTGATTGGCACTCTTGTGGCGAGATTGCAAGGTGCCAATCATTTAACATGGCCTTATGAAGGCTTCCTTTGCCGTAATGTTTCCAGTTTTACTACTTCCTGCCCCAAGCAGAAAGCAGTAAATCAGCCATCTTTGAACACCATTTTGCATTGTTTATGCAATACAAAAGGGTGTACTAACTATTGAGCCCCCTAGTGGTCAAGAACCATAGTGGGACTAAATATCACTATAAAAAAAAAAAAAAAAGGTTTTAAAGTATAAAAAAAAGTTTTTGCCATTTTACAAATATAAATAATAAAAATGTTACATATATTTGGTATCTCTGCGTCCGTAAAAGTCCAATCTAATTTAAAATAACAATTTTTATTTTCCCGTACCACTGAAAAAACGTAAGAAGAAAAAAATTACAAATGCTGAGATAGCTTTTCTTTGGTGATTTCACATCCGCTAAAAGTTGGAATAAAAGTGATCAAAAAAGTCGCCTGTATTCCAAACTGGTACCAATAAAAAGAACACTTCAGCCCGAAAAAATGCACCTCACTCTAGTCTATAGGCAGAAGTCCAAAAAAGTTATTGTTCGCACAGAATGGTGCTGCATGAAAAATGTAAAAAATAGAAAATGTTTTGATTTAGAACCACTGGTTGGATACATTACTGTTTTTTTGGAAATTTTCTTGGCCCTATGAAAAGTTTTCCCTCTTACATTTTATAGAAAACCTCCCAAATTTGACTTGGTACCCCCTCCCCCCGCCTGGCATCCTATGAAGACCCCTCAGTTTCCACAGAATTCAGTGGAAAGGTAACTGTGCTTGAGTTGTGCAAGGGTTTAGAAGACATTTCATCCGAATTTTCTTTTCCGATTATGAAGAACACGTGAGACATTGCAATTCCACTGGGTTTCAGCAGAGGGAGTATTTATACAGAAAAAGAAGGGAGTGGATGATGATCCTCAACAATATCCTATGGACTTATCTCCGGATAAGAGACATTTCATTGGTTGAAGATAAAGTTTAATCAGCGCAAAGATTGAATCTTACTTTTTTTGCATTCATTTACAACTTCACAAGCATTTGTATTGCTCTAATGAAGTGTAATTCTCTTCAGCTTCCAAGAGTCAGAACTTTTTTATTTTGCCATCTAGATGTTTGAGGGCTTGTTTTTTGCAGAAAAGATGTACTTTTTATTGGTACCCTTTACTTTATAATGTGCTGGGAAACCCCAAAAACATCGTAAGAAAACGCTACTAAAATTTTCAGTGTTTTGGGAGGGAAGGGAGGAGGGGAGTATTTCTATGGAGGTGACTATGCAGTATAAATCAATTGTCGTGTTTATTCGGCAGGTCAATACAACTGCAGTGATAGCAAATTTTTTGAGTTTTCATTACATTTCAGCACTTTTAGGAAAATAAAACCTTTTTTTTTAAATTTGAGTTGCTTTTTCATTTTCTGAGACCGAAAACTTGGTCTATGGACCTGAGTGAGGGCTCGATTTTTGCAGGCTGAAGTGTAGTTTTTAGTGATACCATTGTGGAATACACTGGACTTTTTGATCAAAGTGACCAAAAAACACAATTTTGGCTTTTTTTTTTTTTTTGAATGTGTGTTATATTTTAATAGATCGGACTTTTACAGACATGCCAATAACAATGATATGTAACTTTTTTGTGTGTTTTTTTTAATGGCAAAAGAAGGTGTTTTGAACTATTAATTTTTATTTTTTATATTTTTAAAAATTTTTTTTCCCCCCAATTTTTTTTTGGTTCCTGTATAAACAATAGAGGGCATATTTGTTTTTTCATTTACAGTACAGGAGTTCCCCTGGTTACAACAAGATTGGGACTGGGGTTTTCTTAAGGGTTTTGCCACCATGAAGTTGACGGGGGAACCTCCAAAAGGGTATTTAATCATTTTTCAAATATATGTGTTTAAAAAAAGTGAAAACTCTGAGGCTACAGCATTTCAACCCCCCTTGGTTACCTAAAAGTTCCCAGCCACGACCCGGGGATAAAAAGGCCCCCCACTTGTTAAAATCACTTCTTATTATGACAGGCAGAATGAATGGTCTTATAAGGCCCCGGTAGAAATATTTTTTTCTTTTGTATACAGAATAACTAGTTTTTGTGTTATTAGACCCTGTTTTTATCTATGACGAGAACATGAAGGAGCTTTTAATTGCGTGTAGAATAGGGGTTCTCTTTTGTATCAAATTCACAGTTATGTTTGATTATTTGGTGAACTTGTACAGGGTCCCTTAGCAGCCTGTTTGCTGGTGTGTCTGTGTGCGTCTTGTTCTTTCTCCGTGATTTTTTTAATTACATTAGCTTCTTAGCAGATAAGGTTTCTCCGCGTGCATGTTTGAGCCCGTTCTTGCGTATTAATCCACTGTTGTACGTTTATTAGTTTCACTTAATTTTGAGCGTCCCTTGGGTTCCTCACTCCCCCCCCCCTCTCCTTCCTCCACTGCAAGCTTTATGACTCGCGTGATTTGGTTTACATTCTCCGGGCTAAACTGAAAGGTAAGAATCTTTGTCTCTCGGCAAATCCCCTTTAAGTTGAATTTGTATGTAAGTCGGAACAGGTGTATTTATTACCTGCAACTCTAGCACAAAAGGTTTTTTTTCATTTTGGATAATGCAGGAAAGGGTTTTTACATTTGTTTTGCTATCTGTGCCCCTGTTAAGAAAATTTCTCCTCATTTTTACCTCATGTGCTGCTGTGGCATGCTGGAACTTGTTGTTCCACAGCTACTGTCTGCTTTGCAACATGGAACTACAAGTGCCATCATGCCCCATAAGTCTCCATTTGTAACTAGAGGAGAGATGCAAGTCGAGGACTGCCTGTATTATTAAAGAACAGCATTCTAACATGGCTCTCCAGCTGCACCCCACCTCTGGCAGGGTGTAATAGGAGCAATAAGATAGCAGTCATGGAGGTCTCCATTAGGCTGCTATGTAATCTGATAAACATCCCACGATCATACTATGGAGGGTGGACAAAAGGTGGCAGTAACAGACCACAATCCAGTTTTTTAATCAGATGTCTCACTTAAGTGAGTGGTCAGGATGGGGTTTAACAGCCGTTACCTGCTGGATATGGAGCAGGATCATCGATTGAGCCTGCTCCATACTTTTTTACCAATATTATGCCAATATTGATAAAGGGGTAAAAATTTACCATTTTGTGTTTACAGCTGCTATTCAGCCCTACGTGTTTTTATGGTAACACAACTAACAAACCTGTGTACTTGCTGTTAAGATATATTTGGTAGCTAGAAATAGGGAACAAATGGAAGAAAGTATGAAAAAAAAACTAGATCTGCATAGGAGCTGAAGACACAAAACAGTAGAATTCACTATTTATTATTTTGACTGATATCCATATTAAAGGGAATCCGTCACCAGTTTTGAACCCCCTGAAATTACTAACACTCCGAGACTGGTGACAATAATACAAGTTAGCATTCCTATGTTGCTTATTATACTCCTATCCTAGCTAAAGATCATAATGTTATAATCACTAATGCTCTGTATGCTAATGAAATGCCAAGTGTCCACCGGGCAGGGAAGTGTCCTGGCTCGTCGGCTGTAAGTCCTCCCCAGTCACCTCCCCTCACCTGTTCAGTGATGGCTCCAGTGGACAGCATGCCACAATACAGGAGACCGCTAAAGCAGTCCGCCAAAAGCAGTGGTGAATTTGGGAGGGTTTACAGCTGAGTGTCCGGGACAGCAGAAGCACATAAGACCCTCGTCATCTGAGAAAGTGGTGATAGATTCCCTTACACTCTTTACAACATTCTGCTATTAAGGGTGTATGGAGGGGGCTCAGTACTGAGCGGCTCAATACCCAGCAGGTGATGGCTGTTAATTGCAGCGCCTGCGTCAGCACCCAGGATCGGAGCTAAGGGTGCTTTCACACAGCGCAGCTTTGGTGCAGTTTTAACTGTGCTCCAATTAAACTGCCTTTATTACCAGGAAGCTTCTTTCACTTATCTAAACTGTGTGGAAAGTGAGTAATCGATTAGTGTGTTTGCAATTCACAAGACTTCAAACACTGTAATTGATTACTTACTTGAAACACCTTTCTTAACAGTTTGGACAACTGAAAGAAGCTTGCTGATAATAAAGGCAGTTTAATTGGAGCGCAGTTAAAACTACACCAAAACCTACTTGTCCTTAGGGTGCTTTCACACGGTGCGTTTTTGATGCGTTTTTTTGGATGCGTTTTTTGTGCAACAATGTATATAATTAATTGCTGTGTATTCCTGCACAAAAAACGCATCCAAAAAACGCACAGTGTGAAAGCAAATTGAAAGGGGTTTTCCCACTACAGTGATTAGCTTTCAACTTATATGTAAATGTAAATGAAGACTATTATCAGATACATTGCTTTTTTATTTTACTTTGTTGAGGAGATAAGAGAAATATTATCTCTTTTGAGAGCACATGTTTCTCTTGGTTACTGACCATGTCTCTCTCTTATCTAATTGCTGGAAGCTGCTGTCCTGAAAATGAGTAGTCATTCCATACTGTGTGTTTGTTTAAGATAAGGACACATTTTCACTCCTTAAAGCTCTGCAGTCTTGTACACTACAGATTTTACATCCTCTACAGTCATTTCACTTTAACAGGCTCAGCTAAGAGTATCACAGGTGATATGGGAATCACTGCTTTAGACCTGCCCACAGCCTGACCAGGAAGTGCGAGTTTGAAGTTGGCTGTGACTCTGAAACTGCAAGGTGAGAAAACTCCTTCAAGGGGATGACTAATAGTATATATGTATATTCTTGTATATACTAATAATATGTCCCCCAGGGGAGCAGTGGAAACCCTTATAGGGCTACTGGGCATATTTACAGTCCTGTACAATATCTGTAGGGTGGTCCTCAAGTATCAACTCCACTGATAGACCCCAAATATCAATTCAGCTGGTGGAACCCAGGTCTGATAATTTTGACAGGTATTGATTTAAGTAGAGTTTCAGAGGGTGAGCAACCTCAAGAGCATCATTCACATACACAAACCATTTTGGAAAATGTTACAGCGGTTTTCAATATTTGATCAAGGGGAGTCTTACTCCCGCAACCTCCACTGATTAGTACAATGAAGCGACCCCAGCAATCCAGCGCTAGGTTCCCTCCATTGTTTACTTAGGCACAAACCTTTTCTTAGAAGCAGCCATGTCTGATAAATGCCCCAACACATCAGACTCTCCTCCACTTTCACCAGCTTCAAAAGCAATCTGAAAACCCATTTCTTCAGGCTTGCCTATAACCTTCACTAAACTTGTCACTACTTCCTCCACAAACATGTCTGCCCTCACCTCTATCTCTTTCCCCTCCTTGTAGATTTGTAAGCCCTCGCGGTGATGTCCTCTCTCCCTCTGTCGTGCCAATTGTCATTAGCACTGTACTCGTTTGACGTATGTACTGTATGTAACCCCCTCGAATGTACAGCGCCCTGGAATCAATGGCGCTTTAAAATAAATAATAATAATAATAATAATAAAAGAACCTATTCCCGATAGTATCTATTACATCAGGCAATTACTCCATCACACCAACCGAAAAAACACTAAAAAATGGAGATATATGTGATAAATATTATAGCTCTCACATAGATCAAAAATATTAGGTGCTACCGGGTAGAAGCAGAGGATAAACTCACCCTAATATATCCCTGGCAATGTTTGCACCAATTAAATAAGCGGAGCACTCGCCCCAAAAGGGGCGACCCCACAAGGGTGCGATGGCTCTCCCTACAGATCCCTATCTTACTCTTATGCAGTCATCATTTAATGTCCCAACATGTTTCGACCCACCACGGTCTCTTCAGGGGACCAAAAGGGTGATATATAAGATCGAATAAAGAGTCAAGGAACGGGTCAGAAGTGGACCATGGAGCGTATGGCTCCTGGTGCCGCCGGAAAGGCTATGATGTGCCTGCCCTGTCTGATACTAAAGCATAATCAAACTGAAAATAATAGGATACCATTTCAAATTCCTATGGACAACATGTGCAAGCAATGCAGAAGATGTGGTGCTTGTTGGAGCTCTATATCCCCTTTATTGTGATTGAATATACACTGTTGATGCTTTTCGCAGTATAAGTCCTGGAAAATCCTTTAAAACCCTTGTAGTGAGATATATTTACTAACAGGGATTACTACAGGTGGGAATAAATATGTAGCAAAAGTGAAATCAGACCAGGACACTGCAGTTGACACTGTGCATGTAACTGATATATTGTAAACTGGATCAGCTGTCGGTCCGATATATCTTCCTGTCATATAACACTTTGGCTCTTAATGATTTGGGTGCTCTCTTGTGCAATGAGCAGTAGATAAAGCTACTCGATGACCAGATCCATTTTCGTATTAACATGTTCTTACTCAACCTGCTCAGTTACAGCACAGCTAATAATTTATTGCATAACTTACACTGCGATATCACACTTGGAATTCCTACATGTTTTATGGAATTAGAACAGCGATAACTGTTCCCATTGTAACCAGTCCTTGGTATGATCAAAACAGAGTTGTCTGTGCTCCACGCACTCTGCTTAACTCCTTCACACAAATGAATGTACAGTTACGTCTAAAGTGCTAAAAGTCGCTGAGCCGGCTCCGTACACTGTGGATGCTGGTTGTTAGATATAGCTGGCAACTGCCACTAGCTGCTGGGATCAGAGACAGCTCCGATCTGAGCCACTTAACCATTTTGATGCCACAGTGAAGCCGATTGCAGCATCTAAATGGTTAGAATGTGGGGGGTGGCCTGATGTGACCCGCAATCGGCATCCCTGTAATGCGATGGGCTCCGTAGCTGCCATGTTTGTACATCTATTACACCTTGCCTTAGGCAGAGTGTAATAGGTGATCAGTGACCTACAGGAGATCAATCACCTATAATAAGCAGAACATCAGCATGTTCAATTCCACTAGAGGGAATGAATGTTAAGGTAAAAAATAGTTTTAAAAAGATACATTTAAAAAATTAAATTCCCCACCAAAATTCTTCATTTACCATGCAATAAAAAAGAAAGCAATAAGAAAAATAAACATAATTGGTATCACCAGACAAAAAGTCCAGTCTAGTACAATATCATGTTATATAACCCACACAGTGAATGACATAAAAAAAAGGCTATCGCAAGAATTGTAATTTTTGGGTCATCTCACCTCTCAAAAAGGAGCAAAACGGTTGTTAGATGTAGCCGGCAACCGCCACTGGCTGCTGGGACCAGAGACAGCTCTGATCCGAACCACTTAACCATTTTGATGCCACAGTGAAGCCGATTGCAGCATTTAAATGGTTAGAATGTGGGGGGTGGCCTGATGTGACCCGCAATCGGCATCCGTGTGATGCGATGGGCTACGTAGCTGCCATGTTTATTACACCTTTCCTTAGGCAGATTATAATAGGTGATCAGTAACCTATAGGAGATCAATCACCTATAATAAGCAGAACATCAGCATGTTCAATGAATGTTAAGGTAAAAAATAGTTTAAAAAAAATAAAGATACATTTAAAAAATTACTAAACTCCCCCCAAAATTCTTCATTTACCATGCAATAAAAAAGAAAGCAATAAGAAAAATAAACATATGGTAATTGGTATCACCAGACAAAAAGTCCAGTTTAGTACAATATGTTATATAACCCACACAGTGAATGACATAAAAAAAAAGGCTATCGCCAGAATTGTATTTTTTTCGTCATCTCACCCCTCAAAAAGGAGCATACACCATAAATTAATGCCAAGAAAATCTTGACCTCACAATAAACAAAACCCTACACAGTTATATTCAAAAAAAGTAAAAATGTTATTGTTTTTTTCAAAAAAAGAATTTTATTTTTATAAAAGTAGAAACACATAATGAAAATGATATAAATTAAGTATTACCAGAATCCCACTGACCCCTAGAATGCAGATCATGTCATTTATGCCAAACAGTGAACTCAATCAGAATGGAACCTCCACAAAAATAGCGCAATTGAGGTTTTTTTCACATTTTACCCCATAAAGATTTTTTTTTTTTAGGTTTCCCAGTATGTTCTGTGGTACAGTCAGTGGTACCTTTAAAAATTACATCCTGTCCTGCAAAACACAAGCCCTCATATAGCCAGAAAAATATAGAAGGAGGGGTGGGGGTTAAACGAAATCCAAAAATCCATATAGCTTCATCCTGAAGAATGTAAAGTTATATCAGTGATCTCATCAGGGAAAAAAAATCTGCTAAACTGATAACATCTACTCAGTGCCGTATGTCAAGTATCCTTCACACATATTGTGTATAGTCACACATTTCTGAAGGTTTTCAGAGTGGACATATGTTAAATCAGGGTTGACGTAGTATTGGTGTAACCTACAGTCCCAGTGGGTAAGGAGGCTCATTGTCATCTTAAAAGCAGCTTTCTATTGTCTACTTGACTGTAAGGCTATGTTCACACGGCTTAATTGCGGGACGTATTTCGCCCTGCAATTACGCCGTGTGTATGGGGGCGGTGGAGCCAGCAGTCCGCCAGCCCCATAGACGTTCATTATTCCAGCGCGAATACGCCATGAATAATTGACATGTCTCTTCTCTCCCCGCTCGCCGTATTGTGCGAGCAGGGAGAGGAGACGTAATCCATAGTTCTCATAGAGAACTATGGATTACCGTAATGACTGGGACATATCTTGCCCCGTACTTCGCGCACTACGGGGTGAGATACGTCCCAAAATAAGCCGTGTGAACATGGCCTAAGTAGATGCCTAAGGCAATTAATTTGCCTAAGAATTACTGGTTGAATTGAGAGACAATAGAAGGACCTCTACGGTAAACTTTTGGATACAAAAGGGCCTATATGTTGGGCTCCTCAGCTGTCTGTGTCCACTACTGCGTCAACTAGGATAGGCTATGCCGATAAATTCAGCCTCACGTGGCTAATAACAGAGAACAATGGATGATATTTAGTTACAGGTTACAATTCAATTTAGTTTTTTACCTAGAAAATTGCTACTATTTCTTATCAGACGTATAGGATTCAAGACGTGGCTGCCTATATACTATTTAGAGTAGTAGTAACATACACCCTGGTGCGTCCATAGGTTGATAATATAAGAGACTTAAGATTCCTGGTCTTCTTATTCCCAGCTATAAATAGGA
Source organism: Phyllomedusa bahiana (assembly GCA_025379985.1). Taxonomy (NCBI): domain Eukaryota; kingdom Metazoa; phylum Chordata; class Amphibia; order Anura; family Hylidae; genus Phyllomedusa; species Phyllomedusa bahiana. Next base: position 79,375 of record JAODAL010007141.1, read on the forward strand.
GAAGGAGCAGACACCTGTTCCCCTAGCCTTGTGTAAAAAGCAGATGTACACCACTAGGAATAGAAGTGACAGACATAAGATGCATGCCCCCCATCACCCCAAACCTTTGCTCTTCTCCCACCCTGCACAAACATCAAAGTACAAAGCAGATGGCACAATTTCATAGTGGGGCTATCGGGTTGCTGTCAGAATGCACATGGAGGTAGAGGCAGATTTAGTGGTGGCACAGGCTGTCAGTGTCATGGTATACTCCATGTGTCCCAATTTTTCAGCAATCTAACAAACCTCTTATAATAGCTTCACCGGCAGTGAAAGGGTTAAAGGCACACTTGAATAGGGAGTGATATAATTAAAGGGCGTTTTCAGGGGTTTTGCACTTTTTCTTTATGGCTGTGTGTGCCCGCCTTTCTGTGGTCCATACCACTCACTTCTTCTGTAATTGGGAGTCTGCTGTGGTCTCTCTATGTGTGGTCCTATTTTTGTTTTCTTGTAAATATAGAAGTCACCGAACCCACTTGTAAAGGCTCAATCTTTGTGAAATGTAAAAATCTCTCTATTTCGGTCCTATTGCCAAGAATGGGTATGGCCATAGGACAATGTGTTCTACTATCTGACTATAAATGAAGAATAGTAGCTATATTGTGTAGCGAATCATCAGGCTGGATGACCCCATAATGACGAAGAGCAGGTTTCATGTTTTTTACAGTGAGAACGATGTGTCCTGTTCCTATTCCAGGAGAATATCACTGTGTGTAAAGAAGGACAGCCTTATGTTTCATCCGATCATAGCACCTCCTTTTGATTGGGGTTCAAATATATCCCGAGACCTAACTTCATGCATGATCCAATTTACTGACAACAAAGGGGGCATTTTCCAATAATCTACTTATCAGCTATGGAATATAATATTAATGTATCTGACTAGTGCAAAGTAATGTTAGAAAAAACCTAATTTATCTCAATTATTAGTAGATCCACCAAGAAAAATCACAATGAAAATAAGCTTCTTCTGGATCAACACACCAAGAAAATAATATTTTTAAGTGAGAGCAATTAGAGGAGCCATCTGTCCATTGTGATTTCTCATGGTGGAGCTACTAACAATAGAGATAAATGATGTCTTTGTAACATTATTTTGCACCAGTCATGTTCAGTAATATTTGGAGCAGTTTTTCGATACAGGGAGGGCAGGTGGCATTGTTTTATAAAGAAGGAGCCAGATATTTATTTTAAATGAATTTGAGGATGTTACTATCCCAGCAAAAAGTTACTATAGTCCATAAGGGTAACAGATAGGCCTCATAGTCTACTAGATAGTCATTCCGTAAAACCTCCAGATGATATAGAGCTGTAATGCGTCATAGACTTCCATGGCTGCCATACAAGCAATATCAGCAGTGCTGCTATCAGGGACACTTATCCATTTTTCATCAATCAGGGACCTACTAATATGGTGCAATATAGTAACTGACAATGGGCAGTAGAGGGCCCTGAATTTACTGATGGCAGCCCTGTAGGTGTCTATGGGTTGTCAATAAAACTATGGCATGTTAAGCTTAATATTACAGAGCCTCTCCCCTTTGGAAAAAGGGGGCAGATTTATCAGTACTGTATAACCCTCAGTGTAAAGATAGACAGTTTTATAATGCGCCACTGTTATCATGGTGTTGATAAATCTGGTGCAGGTTAGAACTGTCTAGTTATTAAGTTGGCTTACCTTATGCCACTAAGGCTATGTTCACACGGCTTAAAATGGGATGTATTTCCGTCCGTAAGTACGTGCCGGAGTGCGCAAATTACGGCTGGAATACGTCCCAGTCATTACGGTAATCCACAGTTCTCATAGAGAACTATGCATTACGTCTCCTCTCCCTGCTTGGCGAATATGCCGAGGGGGGAGATAATTGACATGTGAATTACCAGCGGCGTATACCGCCGCCCCCGCCCCGCTCCCAGCCACACGCCCTGCAAATAAGCCGTGTGAACATAGCCTAACTGTGACAACATTTTGGCGCATAGCATCACACACAAAGCCACGCACCTTCCTTGTGAAATCACACCCCTTTTGTCAGATAAGACGCAAAAGTGTCTAAAAGCTAAACACATCATAAATGTGGTGTTAATCATGTCCAACATTATTTTTGTCGCTAATTGTGCCAGAATTCTGTCACTACTGCCTTGATAAATGTGCCCCCTTATCTCTATAGCATGGCACCGCGGCTACAGCTCTGCAGAGAAAAAGCGGCAAGGACCACGTTACAATTATTATGTCTGTGTGTTAGTGACTACGATGAGGTGAGGACTGATGAGGATTAGAATTCTGTACTGACTGTAATAAATTAGTTGTACTTAATCTGTAAAAATAGAGACAGTGGGCCTTATTTATGAAAACTCTCTAAAGGGCTGTTCACACAACTTATTTTGGGCACGGATTGCAGGTGTATTGCGCGCCGTATTGTGCTGCAGTACGGCTGGATTCCGTCCCAGTCATTACGGTAATCCACAGTTCTCATAGAGAACTATGGATTCCGTCTCTCCTCACAGCTCGGCGAATCCGCCATGGATAATGAAAGTCCATGGGGCCAGCGGGCAGCACCCCCGCCACGCCCCCGTCCCGACCCTTATTCAAACCGTATTGCGGGCGGAATCCGTCCCACAATTACGGATTGAATAAGCCGTGTGAACCGGCCTTAAAGGCTGATTTGGATGCTGTTTTAGAGCCGATTCCACCCGTAAAACAACGTAAAAAGCAGCTATAAAATGCCTTCAGTTCATTCCCATTGATTCCTATGTAAAACTGCGTCAATGTTCATACGACGTGTTTTTTTACTCTTATTTTCAACGCTGAAAATATTATTATTATTATGTATTTTAGAGCATCATTGATTCCAGGGCACTGTAAATTCAAGGGGGTTGCATACATAACATAAGTAAAACAAGTATAATGGTGACAATAGGTGACTAACAACGGATAGAGAGGGAAAGAGGACCCTGCCCGCGAAGGCTCCATTCTTGAGGTGTTTTCAGCGAGTAAAATATCCATAGGAATCAAGGCTTCCAAACAGTCTCCAAAATGCCTCACACAAAATGTGGTGCGTTTTTGGATGTGGATGCGCCCTGGCGCTAAATGGGTCCAGAGCGTGTTCTTCTCAGATGCTCTGCCCCACTCACTTTCATTTTCCCCGACAGGGAAACCATCGGGTAATCATAGCCCTCAGTGAGAGCTATGAATTACCGCATTTGCATTTCACTCCAAAATACGGACTGCAAATACGCCGTGTGAACGTACTCTAAGGCTATGTTCACACAGTGTAATTGCGGGGCGTACAGTACACCCCGCAATTACGCCGGGTGTTCGGGAGTCGCGCTGATACATGCGTACTCCTGTGGTGCGGTGGGGGGACAGCCCACTGTCCCCATTGACAGTCATTACTGGCAGCGTGTATTCGCCACAAGTAATTGACATGTCACTTATCTCCCCGCGTGTACAATACGATTGTATTGTACGAGCAGGGAGAGGAGGCGTAATCCCTAGTTCTCTATGAGAACTGTGGATTACCATAATTTAGAACGCAAATTTTGAGCGCAAATACGACGCAAAATGCGTGCCGAAATTCCCCCGTGTGAACATAGCCTAAGATTGTCTTTGTTGCCCATAGCAACCAATCAGAGAGCAGCTTTCATTTCTTTTACTGCTATGGGTAACAGGGACAGTTTTCATACATAAGGCCCAATATATTCTAAAAAAAGAACTATCGTAGTTATATAGTAAATAATACTAAGATAAACAGTACAGTATAATAACAGTTACTATTGTTAGTTTCCTTTATTACTATTTTTCTTGTTGTTATTTTTATTATTAGTTGCGTTGGTGTTGTTATTAGAGCTTCTACTGCAGCATTAATGCACAAAGCTCCCACACATATACTAGGTCATTCCATCCATTAGCTTCCTATACAATTGGCCCAGGTGTATATAAGATAGGTGAGACACTGATGTGAGTGATTACTATTTGAATACAATGTTGGTCAATATTTCCTCATTGAAAACCATTACCCATATGCAGAGCTGGGACAAGGTATTATGGTGCCCTAGTCAAATAAGGCATAAAGTGCCCCCCAAATGGGAAATTCAGCCCACTCCATGCCTCCTCTCCCCCTTTTTTGCCTAGGATGAAGTGGTGCCCTAGGCGGTCACCTACCTTCGCCTACCCATCATCCCAGCCCTGCCCATATGTGTCAAACTAAGAGGTCCTTTGGCTGTGTCACGCCCACCACATAATTTTATGTGGACCGCGAGAGCTTAGGACACCTAGTTATGGACAGGGTTCAGAAAAAGAAGGACAGGCGCTCCACCGTCCCTGGAGAACACAGTCAGCACTTGGCAGAGGTGGCAGCACAGGGAGCAGGCGCCATCTTGGATTCAGAGCTCCACCAAGCACCTCCACACCACGACATCCAGCAACTCACAGACAGTGGCAAATCTCTGACATCCCTAACCAGGCATCCTATCCACCCTCCAACAGCCCTGTGAGAGTAGCCATAATGTGGCCCTCAGGGAGAATGAGTCTAAGGCCATGTTCACACGGCTTAAAATGGGCCGTATTTCGGTCTGTAATTACGCGCCGAAGTGCGCCAATTACGGGCCGAAAACGGCCCATTCATAACGGTAATCCACAGTTCTCATAGAGAACTATGCATTACGTCTCCTCGCCCCGCTCGGCGAAGCCGCCGGGCGGGGGATATTTGACATGTCACTTTCTCGCGGCGTATACGCGCCGCTAGCCGTGTTTGTCTATGGGCCGGCGAAGTGCCGGCCCCCCGCTCACTCCCCCGCTCCCGCCCCGCCCCCGTCCACACGGCGTAATTGCGGGGCGTGTGAACATGGCCTAAAGGGGTTTTACACACAGCTAGCTGTGAGCCGACCGTGCATGTGAATGAGGATGGCAGCGCTTGCATTAGAAAGTGTATTTTTTACTGAACATGGAGCAGCAGCTTGAAACAATCTATTGAAAGATGTATTTATTTGTCTGGAATAAATCCATCCTAGTAGAAGGAGGAAACAAAACATCTAAACTTAAGGAAAAAAAAGTACAAAAAAATTATATAAGGTAAAAAAAGCACTCATTTCTGTTTTACAATTATTTCTGCAGCTTAATAAAGCATTACTTTGCCTCTTCTGTCTTCCAGACGAGTCATTTTTGGTTGATGGATTCTGTAGCTGTACTGCGGATAGACGTGACTCCTCACTTTTCCATGTGCATTTGTCTCTGTACTGGAAGTCATGTGTCACTGCGGGTGGACGATGTCCAGGAGAAGATGGTGAGACTAGGAGGGGCCGTCAAATGCAGCTGTGCTACTTGGAAAGCGTGAGCATGTCTGAGTGGAAAATGATACCTCCAAGAACCTTCACACGGAACCATCAGCTTCTCGCAACACGTTCACATGTATCTCTCACTATCTGATTGAACCTTTAGTGTCATCCATCTCACCTGTGAGTGATACCAACCTCAACAACAGTCACCTGTCAATCAGTGCACGGCTTGACCCACCTTTCTCCCAGATCTAGGCTATTTACTAGCGTGTTTGCAGGTAAAGCTCCCAAAACATATGCTAAATGTATCCATAGGATTAAGTGTCCTGATAGAGGTCAAAACCGTGTTCTTTCAGCCTCCATTTGGCTGCTATCCATCTTTATTCTACACAAAAAATAGATTTGCGAGGGAGCTTTCGCTATTCTATACAATGGCATTATTTAAAAACATATACATTTCTTACAATGGGACTCTATGGGTGACAGATGCCACTACTTGTTATCCGTTTACCTTACCTGGCGTATAGATGAAACAGAAGTCAGAAACGTGGTGTGTACCTAACCATTGGGTATGTTCACACGGTGTCTTGGATATGTTTTTGTAATACGTAAAACGTTTTGCACTAAGCGCATCCAAAAATGCAACACAAAGTGTAGTATGTATTTGGATACGTTTTCTGGACTGCAAAAATGTACCCTATTGTTAATATGGGCTTTTCAATGCGTAAAACGGATCAAGAATTTACATGTCAATTCTATGAATGCAAAGCAAAAACGTATATAAAACACATATTGTCTGAACGGCGATACATATTTTACAATGAAATCAATGTAATCACACTGGAACATTGTTAAATACGTTTTGGGGTCTCTAAGGGCATGTCCCCACGGCACGGGTTTTGGGCCGGTTTTTCAGCCGGTTTGCGTTTTTTCAGACCGCCTGAAAAACCGTCCGAAAATAAGCACAATGGTTCTCTATGGAAAGCCCTGCAGCAGTCCCCAGTGGTCGGGTTTTCCGTCGGGCGGTTTTGCTGCCGGCGGTCCAGCGGCAAAACATTATAGAGAAACAATCTTCCGTCTGGTTTTCGGACGGAATCTGTGCATCTCAATGTGAAGGGGGAGGGCTTTTCTCCGCTCATCGCGGAGAAAAGCCGTCCCCCCGCGGCCATAGGGATGGCTGCAAAATAGGACAAAAACCGGCCCGCAAACCGACCGGTATTTGTCCTATGCCGTGGGGATGCGCCCTTATTCGACAAGTAAAATGTACCCAAAAATGTATGTTCACACGGCTTATTTTGGGACGTATTTCAGCCTGTAATTTGCAGCGTACTGAGCGAATTATGGGCTGAAATACGTCCCAGTCATTACAGTAATCCACAGTTCTTATAGAGAACTATGGATTACGTCTCCTCTCCCTGCTCGCACAATACGGTGAGCAGGGAGAGAAGTGACATGTCATTTATTCACGAAGTATACGCGCCGAGAATAATGAATGTCTATGGGGTCGGCGGGCTGCTGGCCGCCCCGCCCCCGGACACACGGCGTAATTGCGGGGCGAAATATGTCCCGCAATTAAGCTGTGTGAACATAGCCTAAGAATGGCAGGAGGCAGGAAGGAGGACGATAAGGTAAACAAAGGACACTTTCATCCATCGCCCTTTCTTAACATCCATTACTGCTCTTCTTATACAAAGAAACATGCTATCTGAAGCAGGTCTAAAAGGACAGGATGTCTGTGCAGGGTGGCGAGGAAGCTTCAGATTTTGTCCATATTTCATTTAACCAAAAATATTTTTGTTAATTTTATATATATTTGTGCAGTGTACTTTTGGCATGTGTTATATCTGTACATTTTTGGCCGTGTTGCATTGGCTAAATATAGAGCTTTGTGAATGTGCTAAGTACATACCCAGCTCATGTGTGGGAAAAAAGTCCATGTTTATACAACCTGAAGGTAAATTCAGTAATTTTCACACATTTTCCGAAACAGAAAATGCATGAAAACCATGTGTGATGTTCGCACCCTATTTCTATCAACGGGCATACTCACTGCAGTTCACAATGTAAATTGTGGCAACTATTTTTCCACCCCAGGTTTCAAAAACATAAATTAGATACTGGATAGTCAGGATGCAGATTACTCCCATTGATTGAGGCTAATCTATTCCCACAACCACAGCAAAATTCACAGCAGTCCAAAGTGACAGGGTAGGTCTCAGATTTCCGCTGCTTATTCTGTGGATATGTTTTTGATGTAAAAATACACAGTGTGAACAAATCCTAAGGGCTTGTCCCCACAGCAGGTTTTACAGACGTTTTTTGGGATTTGAAAGCCGTCTGTAAACCGAGTATCAGCCATTCTGATAGACTTCAATAGAAAATCCGTTCAGCAGTCCCCACTGCATGGAGTTTCTGCCGGCGTTCCTGAAAACTTAGAATATGTTCATTGTTCCGCCCGAAAAGGAAGCGTGCGTCAGTGGTGGAGGGGGACGGGCGAACCCGCCAACCGCAGACAGAACCGTCCTCCAAAACCATGGAAAAGACGACAAAATACCGGCCGGATTCTTTAATCAGAATCCAGCCGGTATTTTCACACTGCCGCGTGGACACAGCCTAAGGCACCATCTGCATAGCACATATACATGGAGACCATATGTTGTAGTATAATGCTGCAGAATGACACCATATTTATTTCCATGGAGACCTCCTTTTCAGATTTTGATACACCTTTTTTTCTAGCATTTTTCATGTCCTAGAGAGAAGCCTCTGGGCACGTCCCCACGGCAGAGGACAAATACCGGTTGGTTTATCCGACCGGTATTTGTCCGGTTTGTGTGCCATCCCCACAGCCGCGGGGGGGGACGGCTTTTCTCCGCGATGAGCAAAGAAAAGCCCTCACCCTTCCCATTCACATGCACATATTCCGTCCGAAAACCATACAGAAGAATGTGCATGTTCAATCTTTTTCGGGCGGTATACTCGTACAGTGGGGACTGCTGCATGGGTTTTCTATAGAAGCCCGTTGTGCTCGTTTGCGGCTGGTTTTTCAGACGGTTTGCAAAACCGCAAACCGTCTGAAAAACCGGCCACAAACCCGTGCCGTGGGTACATGCCCTAAGGAAAACAACAGAAAAAAGCTTCACTATGCTGTCTTTTGAAAAAAAAAAAAAAAAAGTATCCAAAAATGTGACAAAACTGAAAAAATAAACCACAAACAAAAAAGGATTTATAGTACATGTTGGGTGATGTCTACACAGCAAATGTTAAAATGCCATCCAAAATCCAACAGTACTTTAACATTGCTGTACTGCAGTTTGCGGCGCGGGTTTGCGGTTGGTTTTCGGATTTCCCGCCAACCCAGTACATTGATTGTACGGGAATCCACCAGAAGATGCAACATGTTCTATCTTCCAGCGAAGGCTGGCGGTTTAGAAATCCCATTGTGGTAGACAAAGCTTTAGGCCCCGCAATTACGCCGTGTGGACGGGGCGGAAGCGGTGGCGGGAGCGGGGGGCCGGCACCTCACCGGCCCATAGACTATCATTACTAGCGGCGCATATACGCCGCTGGTAATTCACATGTCACTTATCTCCCCCGGATTCGCCGAGCAGGGAGTGGAGACGTAATCCATAGTTCTCTATGAGAACTGTGAATTACTGTAATGACTTGGACGTATTCCAGCCGTAATTTGCGCAATACGGCCTGAATTACGGACTGAAATACTTCCCATTTTTAGCCGTGTGAACATAGCCTTAGGGTACATTCATGCAGCGTTTTTGGATGCTTTTTTGTGATGGATTACGAGTGTAATACTCCCCAAAAAAAGCATCAAAAACAATAGTAAACCAACTTCAGAACACCTCTCATTGATTGCTATCTAAAATCAGCGTTGTCTTTTACTATTACCAAGTATAGGAGGCAGATTTTTGTTTAGCGTTGTTTCCTCATCGTTGTTTCCATACTTATCAGCGTAGAAATTTCTGATACTGTTTCGGCACTGACACTTTCAGCGCCGAAAATATGTTGTGTGAACTTACCCATATATTTCACTACTGGATGGCGGCAAATATCTGTCTGCAGCATGTTTTGCAAACAATGGTACAGCAGGAGCATTATGGATTTCTATAGGTGCCATATTGGGGTATGTCTATATCTATAGGGTATGTTCACACAGTGTGTTGAGTCCGTGTGAACACACGCTTTTAGATGCGTGTTTGGATCCATCTGTCGGACCCGAAATAGAACCAAACACGAATCTAACAAATTGCAGTGTGATTTACATTGCTTTTAATATGAGACATGCATCGGCGTTCAGACAAGTGATCGCTGATGCGTGTCTCACTGCGTTATTCGGATCCGTTCCAAGAATTGACATGTCAATTCTTGGTCCAAAAGATGCAGCAGCAGTCCTATTTTAAACTATAGGGCGCGATCCTGCTGCATCCAACACACATCCAAACAAGCAGCTGCGTGTTGCATCCATTTAGGATCCGATCGCCGCTGTGTTTTTCGGATCCAAAATCGGATCCAAAAATGCCAGGTGAACGCCCCTTTACAGCTCTGTACAACTCAGCCGTGATCCAAAGCCGCCTTACAGGAACAGCATGTGAGTACTTCTCCTATCCTATGGTCCCAGCCTCTGTACTGCTGTATAAATACTGCAATTATTACCCACTCGTACTCCCCACCCCCACCCCATGATAATCTCAGTGCGGAGAAACTGTCACCTCATCTCTTATCAAGTGTTAGAAGCCAATCGTTTCTATCACATACTTTTCACATAATACGACAGTTGCCATTTTGTCACCTCGTATCCTGATCTCTGACAACCTTTCACTCCTAGGTCTTGACCTTTACTTATTAGCACTGCTTTCTAATCACTGGCATCAACAACTTACGGTATTACAGTAACATGGTAGATAAGCTTGGTCCACCAAGTCCGACCTATATTCTCACACATGAAGATAACTGCATTCTAGTTATTGCTGTGTGGATACTGAATGTGATCCCAATATGATTATTCAAGTATCCTTTTCATCCTACATTTCCATCAGGACAAGCAAATGGTTAGCATATCCATTTAGTTCTATAACTATTATGGATCTCCTTCAGTCACGCTTATCTTCTCCACATGCACTATGTTTATAATGCAGCCTGGGGACCATGCCTTCCCCCATTCACTTCTATACCTACACTAAACATCAACACAGCTCATTAATCCTCTCTACTTAAACATATGGTCAACATAAGCAGCACCGTCAATAATCAATACGTCACACATTGAGGTGCAGCAGAGCTGAATTTATCAGATGTAGCGGAGCTGAATTTATCAGATGTAGCGGAGCTGAATTTATCAGATGTAGCAGAGCTGAATTTATCAGATGTAGTAGAGCTGAATTTGTCAGCTGTAGCAGAGCTGAATTTCTCAGATGTAGCAGAGCTGAATTTATCAGATGTAGCAGAGCTTAATTTGTCAGCTGTAGCAGGGCTGAATTTGTCAGCTGTAGCAGGGCTGAATTTGTCAGATGTAGCGGAGCTGAATTTATCAGATGTAGCAGAGATGAATTTATCAGATGTAGCAGAGATGAATTTATCAGATGTAGCGGAGCTGAATTTGTCAGCTGTAGCAGGGCTGAATTTGTCAGCTGTAGCAGGGCTGAATTTGTCAGCACAATTGATTGTGATATTTACCATTTTTTTTAGGACTCTGACATAATCATACCACACAAGAGTTATGGCAAATTCAGTTCTGCTACATCCTAACTTTTTTCAATACGAAGCAAAACCAACTGAATTCGGGCTTTATGGAAACTATCTCATTTTTGGCCATAGAGTACAGCGGAAAACATCAATAGCTCTAATCCCTGAAATATCAGAATGACTTCATTTTTATAGCCGGAGGTGTAAAGCACTAGATCCCGAGGTGTAAAGCACTAGATCCCGTGGATCCTTTCCTAATCAATATTCCTGCGGTCTTCAGTACCGAGAGCTCAAGCCATGTCTGCATTCCTGAGAAAATAATTTCCATCTGAGACACAGTTGCTTTTCTTTAAAGGTCAGCTAGATGGAAACTCTCCAGTGAACACAGTTCCCTCTAGGAATACCCATAACACAGATTCTGTACATATGAGGAGTTATAGAAATGCATTGGGGACTTTGACCCTGTAAAATTGGTGATTACTGATGTTCACCTTTCACTCTCGGGGTCAGTGCAAACTTTCTTGATGACGAGAGTTATTCTAGCAATGACTAATGGCTGAGCCCATGTGCGCTATTCATTACCGCCAGGCATGTAACTGTGGACACCGGTGCCATTTTTAACATCAGAAAAAAAAGTCACACTCCAGCATTGATTTCACATAGGTACAATCCAAAGGTCTCTGCTCACTTACCATCTTGGTGGGTACTCCCAATGCCTAAGAAGAGATCGGACAGGCGGGAGGTGTCTGCTAGCCCCTCAGTACGGACACCTAAAGGTTTGTCTTTATAGAGTTGCCTCTAATTTGTACTGTGCCCATTCACACACCTGCTCCCACTTTGGTCCTGATTGGATGCCACTAGCAACTACACCCCCCCCCACTTCCAATCCTATGCCAGCTATTCCCTGATTGGAGGGACAGGCATTTTACCAAATTTAGCCTGTCAAAGGGAGGGGGGCCAACACAAAAATAAAGGACCAGGTAAAGAGGGAGGGGTCAGTGACAAGTATGAACACATGGTACTTCTCTCACTGTAAATAGTTAATGGGAATTTCCAGTACTTGCCACCCCCCTCTGTGTTAGCAAGCCCTCCCCCCTGAGAGAGCTGGATCCCCCGGATTTATGACAAGGGCTAGAGAGCCAGAGAATAATAAGTATCACATAACCCCACAGCCCCATCCACCAGGCAACCGATTAGAAATAGAAGCAGCTGCAAACGTGACCAGCAATGGTATAATCTATGTAATCAAGCAGACTGGCATCTCATACCAGGGCAGTACCAACAGTGAAAGAACAGAGATAGCTACTACTACAAAATACCCAGTGCCATCCTAGATGCGGCATCGGGTAACAGAATGCCTTCCAGAAAATCATATGTGTTTTCTGCATAACTTTACTGATTCCTTATACCTTGTGTATACAAGAAAAGTTACTACTGCTAATAGTACGTAGTTAATTTAATTATAAATGTCATAGTCCCAATAGGTTACTCCTAAATCTAAACCTGCATAAACTTCATTTAAAACATTCTGCCCAATGCCAGTCAGGCTGCAGAAAGGTCTTTGTTTTTTTGTCTGGTAGTTCTATATTTCTATAAATAAACCACGACCATACAAAAGTCCAAGTAACAAGCACTTACTACATGTAGTCTTACAGATGGTGCCAAAAACTAGCAACAGTTATATTCTCTCTGTGCGTAGGATTAACTAAATGTTCGCTCAAAGCCTTCTACTTTATTATGTTACTGTCCTATAAATGACAAATGTCACTAGTGGAAACTTGTACTATCTGGTGAAACATTCTTGCATCTAAGGTAATAAAACTGGCACCATTCGTGCTGGGCAGGGCATACCAGGTGGCTGGGCAAATCCTTTAGTGTGCCAATTAGAACATTAAAGGGGTTTTCCCATAATTCAATCTAGGATAGGTGATAAGTGTCTGATTTGTGGGTGTCCAACCACTGGGACCTCCCCATCCATCCCGTGAATAGGTGAGAAGTTTGGATAATAGGAAAACTTTTTCTAGGTTCCAGCAACCAGGCTGTAAAATTAAAGGTACATCACTGCTAACAGTTTAAAGTTACTCCAGATAAGAACAACTCTGGATGTCGCTGCCGGAGCATGTTGGGAGTTGTTGTTTCACAATAGCTTGAGAGCTACCAGCTGGAGACTACTGTTAAGGTTAATGTACAAAAGACTTCAGCACAAGCCAGGTGCCAAATGTATTTCCAACCTGTGGGTGGGTGTCACAGGGGTCAGTAAGGAAGTTACATAGCGAGGCTAACTCATGCCCATCTTGTATTACGTGAATACTATTACAGTGCTTGTGCCAAATACCAAACACCCACGAACAATCAGTAGAAATACTGCTTTTTCCAAACTAAAAGGTCTGTTACTCATACTTGTATTTGGAAATCTTTTTTCTGGGGTATTTTTTCTAATGTTAGAGTGTTATTCCTTCCGAGTATATATGAAAACATTGACAACTGGGTGTTACATTTCCACTTGTCGAAGGGATTTTTCCATACACAGTCTGGCAGTGCCAACACCAACTAGACCATCTCAGTATGTGGAGGGACACACCCACATTGGTAACGCCCAGTTGTCAAATTATTCATCATTTTCTTAGAGGAATAGTAGAGTTCAGAATTTTAAGAAAAGATGCTCCAGTGTTGCTATTTCCTGTAGAATGCATGGCAGGAGAACCTCTACATAGATAAGATGCTCAACATTAGTGTTCTGCATCTGGTTAAGGTTAAAGTCAAATTACAAGTGCTTCAGTTTGGATCAACCCAAATAGATTTTTGCCAAATTCAAAAAATTAATCATAGCTTTAACCCCAAAGTTCAGGTTAAGGTTTCTTACTGTTTTGTAAGGCTTAACTTACCTCTCTATGGCACTCTGTCACTTGCACTCCAAAGTCATTTATGGTTTGATGTCAAATTTTGTTTTAGGATAGAACTGTTGTAAAGATCAGAAGAAATTAAACTAGCTTTTTTAAAGAGAACCTGTTACATTTAACATGCTATTCAATCTGCAGGCAGCATGTTAAAGAGTGGGAAGAGCTGAGAAGATTGATATATAATTTTGTGGGAGAAGATTCAACAGAACTTGAAGTTTATTCATTTAACGTAATGCTTATTCTGGGTTAAGGAGTCCAGGGGGCGGTCATGTCAGCGACTGACAACTATCTGTTTGTACTGTCATACAAGGAAGTCTGTCAGTTACTGATAAGACCGCCTACTGGACTCCTTAATCAGAATAAGCATTAAAGGGATTGTCTCACTACAAGGATTGCTTTTTATGTTAAAGATCTTGCAAAAAACAAATCGCGTTGTAATTTGTGTCCATTACCAGTGTCCTACCTATTCTGAGATATCCCCTCTTGTATGGGCTGCATCAGCGCCTCAGGTCGCTATAGCTACAGACCTCTGTTCTCTCCTGATAGGCTGCCAGCACTGGTTGCTATAGCTACAGACCTGGCTTCTACTGCAGCCTAGTAGAAGCAAGTAAACACATCTCTAAATTCAAAATGAAACCAAGAAAACAGGACTGAGGTAAGATGAATCAATGTAGTGAGACAACCCCTTTAAGTTAAATGAATAAACTCTAAGTTTTACTGAATATTTCCAATTAAAACTATATATCAATTTGCTCATATTCTCCTGATCTAAAACATGCTGCCCGCATATCAGATATGTTCAATGTGACATGCTCCGTTTAAGGATTTTGTGCTCTACATTTGTTGGAAGTCTGGACCAAGTATCCACAACTCTTTCAGCAAAACATCATTCATCTAGCATTACTATTTACTGTATCTTACAAAAATAAGTAAGCCCCTGACATTTTTGTGCATGCCATCACTTAACCAAAAATTTCCTTGAACATCATCCGGATCAAAATGCTGAACGAAAAACCACCTATGCGAGCAACAAATGAGAATATAGTGCTGTTCACTTTTCCACAAGCTTAGTTAAGCCAGTCAACTGACCTAGCACCCCTCCACCACCTCTGCAGAACAATTTCTGACCAAACTGTCACAACCCTGGGGAACATTTGAATTAAATCTGCCTGACTTCCATCTACCAATTTTCTTTACCACTTCAGGCTCTAAACCCAAAACTGCCACCTCCATGGCAGCACAAATCCGAAAAGAATGAGGGGCAAAACACAATGGATCCAGTCCAAGTAAGGCTAAACAACAAAAATAGCTGGTATATTGAAAGAAAAGAGCCATCACTATGACACAAAAAAGGCCCCCCAACTACCGACATAATTGCCACATAATTCCTAAACAAGTAACAGGGCACATCAACGCCCCAGGAACCCGATGAATAATCACTTTCTTACTCTTACCCCTCTGGTCAGTTTTAGAATGTCTAATCCAGAATTCAACTCTATCCCCAAAAGCTAACACCTCCACCCACTGAAAACCCCGAATCCGGGACTTACTCGGCGAAACCAATTTACCAATTCTCAAAGCCCCGAAAAAAGCGAATGAAAAAGCTAACCAAAATTACACAGCTTCAAATGTGGATTCACTAATAACTACAACCACTGCCCTCAAGCATTCCAATAACTGGAAGGAAACGGGACTGCCATAATCTATGGAAGTCCTACCCCAATTATAACCCATCATAGCCCTACCCACCAAAAAATCTTTTGTAATATCGAAAGAACCGTAAAAACGAAAACCAAAAGTAAGAGCAGAGATAAATTTGCTTACTTTTGACACGGACCAACCACAATCGGCAGTTTGCCCCAACAAAAACAGTAGAGCTCCCACTTTATCCCTGTCTGACTGAACATATCCTAAACAAGATAGCCAATCCTCACACTCAATCCAGGCAACTTCATATGCAGCCCACGCACCCGGCGACAGAAAGTTCCTAATCAGTTGACCACCTGCTCGTGAGCCAGATCCCAAAGGAACAAGGGGAAGACCTTTCCCCCGACCTCAGCTTCCCGAGCCAATGCATGAAAGCCACTCCACTGTGAACAAGAAATAGCAACTGCAATTGAACTCATAATTTCAGGCACATGAACTGAAACTATCCAAGCATTAATTTTTAGACAACTCAAAATCAACTGCCTTAAAAGTCAAATAACCGAAGGGGGAGGAAGCCGACATGCTATTGATGGCTGAGACCACACACAAGTTATCACAATGAAAGCGCACCTTCCTATCACGAAAACAATCCGGCAAATTGAAATGCTGAAACAATGGGAAACAACTCCAAAAACGTCAAATTGCGTACCAAACCGTCCAACACTCAACGATCAGGCCAGGAAGCTGCACACCACCACCCTTTCCAATAAGCACCAAAACCCCCATCACCTGCAAAATTTCTTCAGTAACATTGTCAACCTCATCACCTAGCATAAGCGAGTGGCCACTGTACAACTGTAAAAAAGAATCCCAAATTCTCAAATCAACTGTTAACTCTATCGACAATCTCATAAAATGATGCAGTGCTTTAATTCCACCGGTAGCCACCACCATGCGTCTACAAAAAAGACATAATCCTTCAGACAAAATTGAGTTTGCCTAATGACTGTAACTATTGTAAAGTAAGTTTCTTCAAGCGCAGCGCCCTCCCAATCTCAACCTGCAAACTTGCAAGTTTATCTTCTGGCATGCTACATTCCGTCTTCACAGAATCTGAAACAATCCCCAAAAACTTCAAAGACGTCACCTTGCCCTCCGTCTTGTCAGGCGACAACGATAACTCAATCCATCGCACCTTAAATTTAAGTGACCACAATAACGTTCTATAAATAGAAGGATCCGCAGGCCCAATGCAAAAAACTCATCCAAATAGTGAATAATTGACTGTAACCCAATTGTGTCGCGAACCAACCATTATATAAAAGAACTGAAAGCCTCAAAATAGGCACAAGAAATTGAACAGCCCATGGGTAAACATCGATCCACATAAAAGACTTCAATCCAATAACAATTTAATAAATGAACAAGGGAAGGATGAACCGCTTTCTCAAGCCCCTGTGCATATGACTGAACCCAGCCCACTGCCGTGTCAGACAATGTATACACCACAGAACACAAATCCGGATCAATACTGTCAATAATAGATAAAGCCCTCGGAAAAGAAAGATGATGTATCAACCTAAACTTCCCTAGTTCTTAATAAGGTCCCACACCCCAATGGAGAAACCAAAAAGAAAGCTAATGTAAGAGAAAAAAATGGGCCTGACATCCAACCAAGACTCACTTCCTTAGCCAACTTTTCCTCTACTACCGCAGCTTGGACATAAGCTGACTTAAGATTCTTTTTTCGAAAATGGCGTGGGCTGGAGTAGGGATCCGGAGACCAACTTCAAAATCTTTACTAAGTAACTCACCTTTCTCCCTATCAGGATACCTGTCTACAAATGGAACCATCACGTGCAGACTCACTGTTGTCTCCTCCTTGGCAATTAACAGAACCCCCATACCCTTTTCCTCCACTGGAACATCGTGATGAACCATGAGATGATCCATTACACGAGGAGCAAACGTGCTTAAATTTACAACCAACCCCAAATTTATATTGGCCTTCATTAAATTGCCAACACAACCCTGGCCTAAACCCTGAAGCCACTTGTCCACTGGACCATGCAGAACTGATATAACCAGTCCCTCTATGAAAGGACTGCTCAACACGTGACGGCGTCATAACCCCAAACCATGACCTACAAGGCTCTCCATAACCTCTCCCGTCAATACATCTCTGCCTTAAGCTCCAGATACCTCCCCTCTCGCAATCTCCACTCCTCAAAGGACCTTCTTCTCTGCTCTCCTCTTATCAGCTACTCACATAACTGTCTCCAAGACTTCTCCCGTGCTTCACCCACGTTCTGGAACTCACTGCCCCAACACATCAGACTCTCCCCCACCTTCTCAAAGTTCAAAACCTGAAAACCCATCTCTTCAGGACTGCATATAACCTACAATAACCTAGCAGCCACTGTGCTACCCCAAAAACATGTCTGCCCCTCACCTTCTGTCTCTCTCCTCCTCCACTGTAGATTGTAAGCCCCCCCGGGCAGGGTCCTCACTCCCTCTGTGCCAGTCATAAGTCTTTCACTGTTATCATTGTACTGGTTTGACATATGTATGTAACCTCCCTTTTTGAATCTACAGCATCCTGGAATCAATGGCGCTTTAAATTAAATAATACTAATAACAATAATAAACCTATATCCTTCTGATCCCACTGAATACTGGGTCTAATGGCCTTTAGCTGCCGGAATTGCTCATCATAACGCAACTAAGCTGCCACCCAAATACACGCTAAGCTTCCCCAATTGCATCCATGTAACAAAACAAGGCCGAGCAATTATCCGAGGCTTTTTCCCCTATTACGCTGTCTAGAATAGCAAAAGCCTGCAACCAATTCGTAGAAGTTTATGGGATTATTTGCCACCTCCGCTTCTGCCTCCTCTTTTTTGCTCTCATCCCTCTTCCCATCATGCAAATTAAACTTTTCTAATGTCAGCAATGAAAACATTTCAACATATTCGTCCTTCCAAATCTTTTCTCTAACCTCCTGTTTTAATTGTGCCCTAAAGGACCCTTAAAACAAACATACTCTTCCCCTTGTGTCCAGTTATCAAGAAGAATCCCGTCACCCTGTTACTCATCAGTCTGAACCAACACCGTGACCACCGACTCATTATGAGTCCTTACACCCTTATTACCAAACAGTAACCCTAACAATGATAAACCCATGGCCACGCCTATGGCAGACGCCCCCGCCAACACAGTGGATGGTCCCGATACAGGACAACCACCTTCCAAACACGTTAATAATTTCCTAACACTTCCTGCAAGCTCACACAAACTGTCCAGATCAGACACACTAACACCAGAATTAACCGACACCTGGCCGCCGTGAGACCCTACCCCTTGGCCTACCCCTAACTCCGAGGACATTAAGATAGGGGGAAATGGACAAGACAAAGACATACACTCACCAGACTGCGCAGGTATTGTGAGCCCACCAACCGGAACACCGGAATCCTGAAGAAAGGTGCTCCCGCTTGAAGAACCTTCACGACCACCAATACGACTTACCTCTCTTTGGACAGCTGGGACCTGACTCAGACCACTCTGGCTCAAGCTGGTGACACCTGGGCCCATGACACATCCTCATCATGGCCCGCATCTTGAAACACAGGGCCAGCGGACTGCTGTCCTTTACCCAGAAAATAATTCGCTGCCACAATGAACCTCTGGACGCCTACTCCGGATTCCAAGAAGTCCGCCAGTGACGAACTGGCTGACCGGAACATCACCAAGAGAGACAACTGATGATGAAGAGATCTGAAGAACAGGTGTAGGAGCGGGACGGGAACAACATCAGACTCTGGCTGCAATCTACTCCCCACCGCTGAACTCCTGTGCCTGGGTGGATTCATGTTAGACCAGCCCGCTGGACAGCTTGCTGCAGCTCGCTGAGATCTGCCTGGAGGGTCCCTTGTGGGGCTCCTGCAGCATCTGGGAGTTCTAGGGGACAATTCAGACCTGAGTCTTTCAGGTGGTCTAAAATGTTGGCCCCTCCGTTGAGGGCCTGGATGAACTCTATCTGTACCAACAGTGGCAATATGCTGCCAATTTGCTCCTGTAGCCATTCAGGGCCATGGAAGCGTGCACTTGAGAAAGTGGCGTGTCCATCCCCCGAAACATTGCAAAGTGGACACTATGATTCAGACTACCAGCGAGGACACTGCTCGACCCAGATCATGCTAACCTAGAATCTGGATAAAAAGCAGCTCTAAGAGACTTATCGTTGGATCCTCAGGTTATGTGTTTTTTAAATTGTCTATGTCTTATGCTAATAGCATGTTATATATGAGAAAGTTTTGTCTACATTAAAAAGTTAAAGTTAAGAAGATTTAAAGCATTTGCTTGGTTAATCAGCAGGACTTGCATTGAAACCACTGGGTCATTCCCCTTGCTGGTATTTCCATTGCTGTGGTGGTGGTACACCTTCTATTGTAGGGACCCACTTAAAATAGGTTGCTGTGAAGTGGCAAGTGGGCTTATACTGTTGGATTAAAAAGTATACCTCATGTTCATTTTTGTAATTCTTTGCTTGGCAGCAGTAGATCAATGTATAGCATGTGGATGTGCAGTCAAAGTTTTTTCCTCTCCCATATGTGATTAGAGGGAACCTGTCACATACAAAACGTACTATCAACTAAGTTAAAGGGGTTGTCTCATCAACTGTTTCATAGAGTCAGTAGCATTCTTTCATTCATGCATCCTGTCACTTCTTGGTTAAGCTGGCTGTGAGTAATTGGCATATGAGCTCTGTGGATTCAGACTTCTACTAATTAGTCTAGATTAGATAAACAATCTCCTGCCACCAGGTTCAGAGAAGCTTCCAAGCTAAAGTAAACAGTAGTAATTAGTATCTTTTGGCTGAAAGATCAGGTAACACACAAGCTCTCAAGATGCTGGCAGTTCTGTGCTGCCATCTGTGTGATGACCTCACTCCCTGTTATCGGATAAGACAAACAGCAGAGGGAGAACAAACAAACAGGTGGATCACTAGAGAAACCAGAAAGCCCTCAGAAGGTGATAAAATCATTTGTAGCTCCTCAACAAAAAAAATTAACAAAGCAATATATTTGGAAGACGTCTTCATTTAGTGTTCCCTACATGTTGAAAGCTAATCCTTGTAGTGAGACAACCCCTTTAACTTCTTGTTACCTGTTTCCAAGTTGTTTCTGAAACCATTTTTATTTCTCTTCTACACCCACCAAGTATGGCACTACTGACTTTGTAATATGGTTCCCCGTTCATTATTATTCCGACCTAACATAAAAGCCCTGCCTATCTCTCAATCCCCTCCTCCCTTCCGCTCAAGTACTCTATATCCCCGCTTTGTAATTATCCAACTGTCGCTGGAAATCTCACACCTGCGCAGTTAGTGCTTCACTCTGCACAGGTGTAGTATTCATCGCTCTACTCTTCTGTCCTCAGGCTAGATCATCACCTTTTACTGCGCTTGCGCCGTCTATGTTTGTGCAGCGCATGCGTGGGATTTCAGACCCAGAGAGAAGAGCTAAGAGAACAGACAAGCCAGTAAAGAGGGAAAAACAACCAAGACTAGTGAGGAGTACAACGGACTTATCTCAGGACAAGATCGTACATCAGACTTATCTCTATTTATTAACATACTGGGTGGGAAAAGTTTGGGAGCTTATTTCTAAGGCACAATCAGGTCTGAAGGCACAGAGGGTAATGAAATATGATGAACATAATGATGATAGAGTTAGTCTAATATCAAATTGCATGTGACAGGTTCCCCTTAAGTATAAAACACTTGCTACAGTGAATGGCTGAGTTACACTATAAAGTACATACTGTACTAGAAACAGGATAGTTAGCTGGACTAATATAAAGTTCAAAGATCTCAAATAGCGAGGCACACAGAGGTGTTCTTTCAGTGATTCTGTGAGAATCAGAGGGAGAATAATTTGTGGCATGCACCATCAGAATACTTTTGGTGAAGAATACTGCACTTCATTGAATAACCATATGACGGCCCACAGAAGGCACACTGTGTACAGTACACAATACAGAGGTTTCATTTCTGCCATCAATTTCCACGGAGGAGAAAAAATGTGAACATACAGAGTAGAGCGGCTCAATGTATTTACTACAAATAAGTCAACATGAGGAATAGTGAGTTTACATAAGCTTTATAGGGTTGTCCTTCATTTTACTCTACCCCTCATCACCGCGCTATTGCTACTTCCCAGTTCTTCCAATGCTCCATAGGCAGTGTGGGGTCTGCTGAGGGAGAATTGAGTGTCGAATTGTTCCCTCACTAGGCTGGTATGGAAACTACTCATAGAAGCACTGGGACAGTAACAGAAGCTCAGTGTGTTGTCTGGGGAGTTAGGCAGCCCGCTTCTGTATGTCGGCCACTGCCATAAATAGTGGGGAACTGTGTGCTTCAGCCGTGAGACCAGGCCACGAACCTGCACCTTTTTTATACCATTCTGCAGAGTGGCACTGGCTGAAAAAGGTAGCTGTAGGTATCTGATATCTGTAGGATTATGTCACTACAGTTAGGCCACACCCTGAAGAAATTTAGGTCATACCCCCTATAATAATTACACCCTGTCACCAAGCCCCCCTGCTGCTGATAATACAGAGCAGGGAGTGATATTGCAAGCTTGACTAGCACTTCTAGAGCACAGAGATGGTCGGTACCTAGAAAACCATAAGTAGGCAAACAGGGTAGACAACCTCAAAATCAGAACAGACATGTTTTGATAAGAATGTTTATTTACCTTTGCTTACACGTTTAAAGTGGTTTTGCCACCATGTAATGTTGACGTGGGAACCTCCAAAATGGGTATTTAATCACTTTTCTAAATATATGTGATTAAAAAAAGTGAAAACTCAGAGAACTACAGCATTGCTCAGTCCCCCTTGGTTACATTAAAGCTTTCCCTAGTCACGACCCAGGAGCTGAAAGGCCCCGCTTGCGTGAATCACTTCTTATCTGATGACAGGCAGAATGAATGGTCTTTTAAGGCACCGGGTAGCAATATGTTTTCTTTTGTATACAGAATAACTAGCTGTAGTGTTATTAGATCCCTGCTTTATCTGATGAAGAAGTTTTCAATCTGCTGTTTAGAATAGGTATTCTCTTTTGTATACAGAATTCACAAGTTATAGTTTGATTATTTGAGTGAACATGTCACAGGATCCATTATGCAGGCTCTGTGCTCTGGCTGTGTGTGTCTGTGTGCGTCTCTGTGTCTTGCTGCGTGATTTGTTTACATTACATTAGCTTCTTAGCAGATAAGGTTTCTCCTGACAGTGGCGTCTGAGGCTCTGTGTCTTGCTGTATTGAATCCACTGTTGTACTGTTTATTAGTTCACTTAAGTTTTGAGACGCTCCCTTTGGATTCCTCACTCCCCCGTCCCTCTCCCTCTCTCCACTGCAGCTTCATGACCTCAGCGTGATTTGTTGACATCTTGCTCTCATACTGACGGAGTCAGTACTTGGTCTGGTGGCAAATCCCCTTTAAGGGCTTGTTCACACGACGTTTTGGATCTGTTTTTTTTATCAGTGAAAACTGCATCCGAAACCGAGCCCCCAGTCCCCCTGCCAGCCTTTTCTACTGAACAGTCTACTTGTCCTCTGCACATCCCCCTGTACAGTCTTCCTTCCACCGTCTGGATCTGTTTTTTTTATCAGTGAAAACTGCATCCGAAAAGCGATCCATCCCCCTGCAGCAGTTCTCCTATCCATCCATCCCCCTGCAGCAGTTCTCCTATCCATCCATCCATCCCCCTGCAGCAGTTCTCCTATCCATCCATCCCCCTGTAGCAGTTCTCCTATCCATCCATCCATCCCCCTGCAGCAGTTCTCCTATCCATCCCCCTGCAGCAGTTCTCCTATCCATCCTCGCAGCAGTCCATCATCATCACCATCCCTGTTGCAGTTCTTCATCCATCCATCCCCCTGTAGCAGTTCTCCTATCCATCCCCCTGTATCAGTTCTCCTATCCATCCATCCCCCTGTAGCAGTTCTCCTATCCATCCATCCACCTATAGCCGCTCACCTCCGATCTCCCTGCAGCCGCTCACCTCCGATCCCCGTCCAGCCACCCACTGCGCTTTTCGGATCCGCTTACAGGAAGCAAAGTGCCGCCAATACGTACCCGGAGTGTGGAGCGCTTTTGGACAGGTGCCAAAAGCGCACTCCATTATCTCCTATGGGCTTTCACTTGCGTAGAACGCAAGAAGAATTGACATGTCAATTCTTAAAGCGGATGTGAAAAGCGCAGGAGAGCTCTCAAAAGCGCATCGCCGATCTCCCGTGAGAACAGCAGTGCGCTTTTGCCATTCAACTCAATGTTAATCACACTGACAATTGTTAGATCCGTTTTGAGGATCCGTAAAACGGATTCGTAAAATGGATCACAAAAGCGTTGTGTGAACAAGCCCTAAAGCTAATCGATGAGATGAAAACACCCCTTTAAATGTGCATGATTTATGATTGTTTAAATTATATAATTTAAATCTGAAAAGCTTGTCATGATGCTTAAGAGGCAACTCTGAAAGAAACAATGCAAGAAGCATATCATTGGCAAAAGGTGCTAATAATCACAAACAGCAAGAGGTAATGGAGGATGAGCCCAATGAAGCCCATCCTTCCAAAGATCTACAAGAAGTTTACACTTGGCCTTCCCCACCAGAATTCTAAAGGATACTGCTGCATCTTACAGGATAAGGGACACAGCGTTGGAAACAGCAGGTCTATCACTAGCTTATGCTGTCCTCAGCAAGGGTGATAAAGCTAATATATGTGATACCTTCCGTTTAAGGTGCAAAAATACTGAAATACAACCACTCACACGCCCAGGGGCATAACTAGAGAAGCCTGGGCCCCAAAGCAAACTATATAGGTAGGTAGGCAGTTTATTTAGCTTTATGGGCCCAATATAGGTAGACAGACAGGCTTTAGGGGGGCTATAGCAACAGGGGCTAGATAGGAAGGCTATAAGGGCTAGATAGGCAGGCTATAGGGCTACAGGGGCTAGATAGGCAGGCTATAGGGGCTAGATAGGCAGGCTATAGGGGCTAGATAGGCAGGCTATAGGGGCTACAGGGGCTAGATAGGCAGGCTATAGGGGCTAGATAGGCAGGCTATAGGGGCTACAGGGGCTAGATAGGCAGGCTATAGGGGCTACAGGAGCTAGATAGGCAGGCTATAAGGGCTAGATAGGCAGGCTATATTGGCTACAGGGGCTAGATAGGCAGGCAACAGGGGCTAGATAGGCAGGCTATAGGGGCTACAGGGGCTAGATAGGCAGGCTATAGGGGCTACAGGGGCTAGATAGGCAGGCTATAGGGGGCTACAGGGGCTAGATAGGCAGGCTATAGGAGCTACAGGGGCTAGATAGGCAGGCTACAGGGGCTAGATAGGCAGGCTATAGGGGGCTACAGGGGCTAGATAGGTAGGCTATATAGGCAGGCTACAGGGGCTAGATAGGCAAGCTATAGGGGCTAGATAGGCAGGCTATAGGGGCTACAGGGGCTAGATAGGCAGGCTATAGGGGGCTACAGGGGCTATATAGGCAGGCTATAGGGGCTAGACAGGCAGGCTACAGGGGCTAGATAGGCAGGCTATAGGGGGCTACAGGGGCTAGATAGGCAGGCTATAGGGGGCTACAGGGGCTAGATAGGCAGGCTATAGGGCTACAGGGGATAGATAGGCAGGCTATAGGGGCAATAGGGGCTAGATAGGTAGGCTATAGGGGCTACAGGGGATAGATAGGCAGGCTATAGGGGGCTACAGGGGCTAGATAGGCAGGCTATAGGGGCTACAGGGGCTAGATAGGCAGGCTACAGGGGCTAGATAGGCAGGCTATAGGGGGCTACAGGGACTAGATAGGCAGGCTATAGGAGCTACAGGGGCTAGATAGGCAGGCTACAGGGGCTAGATAGGCAGGCTATAGGGGGCTACAGGGGCTAGATAGGCAGGCTAGAGGGGCTACCGGGGCTAGATAGGCAGGCTATAGGGGCTAGATAGGCAGGCTATAGGGGCTACAGGGGCTAGATAGGCAGGCTATAGGGGCTACAGAGGCTAGATAGGCAGGCTATAGGGGCTAGACAGGCAGGCTACAGGGGCTAGATAGGCAGGCTATAGGGGGCTACAGGGGCTAGATAGGCAGGCTATAGGGCTACAGGGGATAGATAGGCAGGCTATAGGGGCAATAGGGGCTAGATAGGTAGGCTATAGGGGCTACAGGGGATAGATAGGCAGGCTATAGGGGCTACAGGGGCTAGATAGGCAGGCTATAGGGGCTAGATAGGCAGGCTATAGGGGCTACAGGGGATAGATAGGCAGGCTATAGGGGCTAGATAGGCAGGCTATAGGGGCTACAGGGGATAGATAGGCAGGCTATAGGGGGCTACAGGGGCTAGATAGGCAGGCTATAGGGGCTAGATAGGCAGGCTACAGGGGCTAGATAGGCAGGCTACAGGGGCTAGATAGGCAGGCTATAGGGGCTACAGGGGCTAGATAGGCAGGCTATAGGGGCTAGATAGGCAGGCTATAGGGGTTACAGGGGATAGATAGGCAGGCAGTGGAGTTAAAATAAGAAACAGTTTACTTACCTCGGTCCACGCCCCGATGCGCCGCGCTCCAGCCCCTGTGCTTGGCGTGGACGGCGCAGTGATGTGACGTCACTGCGCCGCCCACGTGATCACAGGAAGCCGGCAGGGGAAGTAGCAGAGTGGAGCGAGTGTCGCTCCATTCTGCTACCTCCGGGCAGCGCTGCCTTAAAAGTTCAGGCCGGAGGGCCCGAGCGTTCAGAGGTAGCATGCACCGGGCCCCGCAGCTTCGCGCCCGCCGCAGTGAACTGTATGTTCACTGCCGGCAGACACAGGAGCGGCATTGCCGGGGGAGCAGACGTAGTAGCAGCTGCCCTGGGGCACGGGCCCCCTGAGGACACGGGCCCCGGGGCAGCTGCTACGTCTGCTACCCCGGTAGTTACGCCCCTGCACACACCGATTATCCATGAGGGGGTGATTGCTAGTATTACACATAAATAAAGCTAATATAAGGTGGCCTCTAATGCTGGGGAGTAAGAGGTGTCAAGTATTTTGTGTTGGGGACTTGGAATATTTTGGGCAATCTGCTCCATTGAAATGTATACATCATCCAGAAATGAGACAGAAGTGAGCTTAAGGGAGCTTGAAGGATCACCTGCTATGTGAGTAACTGGTCTCTTATAACATACACCTTTTCCACTATGCTCACTCTTGCTATCTACCTTGTAGCCATCTGCCTCCTTTCCTACAACCCAGTGTCGCCCCCTGAAAATGCTATCCACATCAGCGCCTCTCTCCTCCCCTCACCTATGTATACATCCCACACACTGTTTTCCCTTTTAAAATACCCCAAACCACCAGCCTCCATAATGTCGCACAAACACCGCTCATACACAACACTAAACCACCTGCTGTCACTTTTCTTTCTCCTGCTTCTTGCTGCAGGGGACATCTCTCCAAACCCAGGCCCACCCTCCTTTAATGCTCACCCCTCCTCCTCCCTCCATAGAAACCCTGCTAATCTGCTTGCTATTCGCTGTACGTCTTTTCCTGCCACTTTTACATGTGCTCTGTGGAATGCCCGATCTGTTGGTAACAAACTCACTGCTGTTCATGACCTGTTCCTCTCTAACTCCCTTAATCTCCTCGCTCTCACTGAAACATGGCTCCAGCAATCAGACACCGCTTCCCTTGCTGCCCTCACCTATGGCGGCCTACATTTCACCCACACCCCCAGACCTGAGAACAGGCCAGGTGGAGGAGTTGGCATACTTCTCTCTCCACACTGCACTTACCAGGTCATTCCCCCTGCACCCTCCCTCACTTTCCCCTCCTTTGAGGTCCACACTCTCAGACTCTTTCGGCCATTTTCCCTCAGAATCGCCATTGTGTACAGACCCCCCGGCTCCCCCGCCAGTTTCTGGATCATTTTGCCGCCTGGCTCCCTCACTTCCTCTCCACTGAAATACCCACCTTCATCATGGGTGATTTCAACATCCCCATCGACAACCCTATGTCTCCTTCTGCCTCTCGGTTTCTTTCACTAACATCATCCTTTGGCCTCTTGCAATTTACAGATTCTCCCACCCACAAGGATGGACACGCTCTTGATCTGGTTTTCTGCAGTCACTCATCAATTTCTAACCTCACTAATTCTCCTTATGCTCTCTCTGATCACAACCTTATCTCCTTCACTATCACCAATTCTCAGCCTTCTCTGGACACACCTGCCCATCGCCCATCCAGAAACATTCGCTCCATGAACACTCAGGAACTCATAGACACCATACAGTCCTCACTGCCTCCAATCTCCTCCGACTCCTGTCCTGACCTGGCTGTCAAGCAGTACAATGAAACTCTCTCAACCACCCTGGACATGTTGGCACCTCTCAGACACCGCACCACCAGAGTCAGGCGCCCACAGCCTTGGCACACACCTCAGACTCGCTTCCTGCAGCGATGTTCAAGGTGTGCTGAGAGACTGTGGAGAAAGTCAAAGCTACCTGCAGATTTTCTCCACTACAAATTCATGTTCAGTACTTACCACACTGCCCTTCACTGCGCCAAACAAAAATATTTCACCTCCCTCATCTCCACATTACACAACAACCCAAAACGCCTGTTTGACACTTTCCACTCCCTCCTCAGCCCAAAAGCTCAGGCCCCAGTCACTGACCTCTGTGCTGAAGACCTGGCCACTTACTTCAAAGACAAAATAGACAGTATCCGGCAAAACATCTCATCTCAATCCTCAAGAAACCCCCAGCCCGTCCCCTCCGGCATGTCCTTTAGTCTGCTCTCAGCCCTTGACCAACGACAGAAGAAGAAGTGTCCAGGCTTCTCTCATCTGTTCGCCCGACCACCTGCTCTAGTGACCCCATTCCATCCCACCTTGTCCAGTCTATCTCTCCAGCTATCATCTCTCACCTTACCGCAATCTTTAACCTTTCTCTCTCTACTGGGATCTTCCCATCCTCTTTTAAACACGCCATCATAACCCCTTTACTTAACAAGCCCTCTCTGGACCCATCCTGTGATTCTAACTACCGACCAGTCTCTAACCTGCCCTTCATCTCTAAACTCCTGGAACGCTTGGTCTACTCCCGTATAATCAGCTATAACTCTACTAACTCACGTCTCGATCCCTCCAATCCGGTTTCCGCACCCTACACTCCACAGAAACTGCTCTAGTTAAAGTCTCTAATGATCTCCTCACTGCCAAATCACAGGGCAAATACTCGTTGCTGCTTCTCCTGGATCTCTCTGCAGCATTTGACACTGTGGATCACTACCTTCTCTCACCATGCTCAGCACCATTGGCATTCAGGACACCGCTCTCGCTTGGTTCTCTTCCTACCTCTCTGACCGCTCCTTCAGTGTCTCATTTGCTGGTTCTACTCCTCTCCTCTTCCTCTTGCTGTCGGGTTCCTCAGGGATCAGTTCTAGGTCTCTCCTTTTTTCACTTTACACATCCCCCATTGGACAAACCATCTAGCAGATTTGGCTTCCAGTACCATCTCTATGCTGATGACACCCAATTATACACCTCCTCCCGAGACATCACTCCTGCCCTGATACAAAACACCAGTGACTGTCTGTCCGCTGTCTCTGACATCATGTCCTCTCTCCATCTGAA
The DNA here is from genome assembly GCA_025379985.1 of Phyllomedusa bahiana. Classification (NCBI taxonomy): domain Eukaryota; kingdom Metazoa; phylum Chordata; class Amphibia; order Anura; family Hylidae; genus Phyllomedusa; species Phyllomedusa bahiana. The sequence continues at coordinate 108,613 of JAODAL010007141.1, forward strand.
ACTAACCTCACTAAAACCGAACTTTTGTCTTTCCACCATCTTCTAACCAACCCTACCTGCTATCTCGGTCTCATGTGTGGCACCACCATAACTCCTAGGCAGCAGGCCCGCTGTCTTGGGGTAATACTAGATTCTAATCTGTCCTTCACCCTTATATCCAATCCCTTGCCCGCTCCTGTCATCTGCACCTCAAGAACATCTCCAAAAATCCGTACTTTTCTCACTGTGGAAACAGCTCAAACCCTCATTGTTGCTCTTATTCACTCTCGTCTTGACTACTGCAACTCCTTGCTTATCGGTCTCCCTCTCTGCAAACTCTCCCCTCTGCAATCTGTTCTGAATGCAGCAGCCAGGCTTGTCTTTCCTCCAGCCGCTATACTGATGCCTCTACCCTGTGTCAGTCTACTGCACTGGTTGCCCATCCAGTACAGAATACAACATAAACTCACCACTCTCACCCATTAAAGCTCTCCACAGTGTTGCTCCTCCCTACATCTCCTCCCTCATCTCTGTCTACCATCCTACCCCTTCTCTCCGCTCTGCAGCTGATATCAAACTACATTCCTCAATCATCCGAACCTCCCATGCCCGTCATCAAGATTTCACATGTTTGGAATATGCTACTGCGGGCGATCAGGCACATTCACAACCCTCACAGTTTTAAGAGGGCCCTGAGAACACATCTTCTCGGTCTGGCCCACCAAGATCCCTAACTGCTATCACACCTGTCACTCCCTGCACTTGGGCACTCACAGGCACTTATCTGTATATAGATGTACTGTCAGGGTGGCTGGGTCACCCAATTTCTATGTAAACCACCTCTTATTTATGTAACATGGCTGGACCATAGTAAACTGAGCACTTCTTAACCCTTTGTCTCACCCATACACCATAATAGATTGTAAGCTCTCGCGAGCAGGGTCCTCATACCTCGTGTCTCATTTGTAAGTTCTTTTAATGTGTAATGTCTGTATGTACACCCTCTAATTTGTAAAGTGCTGCGGAATATGTTGGCGCTATATAAATAAAAAAAATTATTATTATTATTATTATTATCATCAATTGGTTGTAAGCCAGCATGGAGCACCACATGTAACCGTATAACTGGCTCTCTGTAAAAACCTTATTTAAGTGCAATTGTAGCAATTATCCCCCTCATGTATAGTAGATACGTGAGAGGGTGTTAATCAATATTTGTGCACTTGAGCTATCTCTCCTGTAAGGTGCTGTGGCTTTTCTGCATAATGGTTTGAATTGGTTCTATCCAATGTGCAGTTTTTTACTAAGCAGTTGCCCCCATTATGGATAGTAGGTCTGTGAACGATTGTTCATCAGTAATCTGTGCTTGTTCAACTTCTCCCATGTAGAACTGGGGTTTATGTTGCCTGTACACTAGTATTAAGTAAAACAGACATGTCAGGAATGGCCGTAGGACAAGGAAAACTATTCTCTAACTCAGGGGTTAAAGGAAAAAAAAAATGAGCATCAGGCCTTCTGGATTTCAGTATGTATTTTGTTGTTAAGGACCTGAGATGTTAGAAAAAAATGGTATCAATCTGGTCTCAGTGTCTAATTTCACAATAACTGGTAAAGTCAAAAGGTGACATGTATGAACGGGGCTGTGTCAATTTTCTGGTGTACATAAATGCCTTTGTAGTGTGCTAGACAGTTTTCAATGCACCAAAGATTTGGAGCGTTTTGGGGACGATGCAACACATTCGTAGGATTAGACACATTTATGATTCTTTGACGACAACCCTAGGTGAAGAACATTTTAAACATTCAGACCATGTTTATGGTGGTCTGCCTGAGCCTGAGTTGTCATATTGGCACTACAATACACCTGTATATATGAACTGCAGAAGAACAGCTTCATACATCCCGGCGCATTCTTAGCTTCCCTAAAGATATTTAGAATTGGTCTGTCAGCGCCAACGTTCATACATGTCGCCCAAAATGACTACGCCTGTCCAGTCACTTTCTAAAAGATGAAAATTATGTATAATAGTAAAAAAGTAGATGTTCAGTTTTTAATATGCAGGTCACTAACTAACAAGACACTTGGGCCTCTCCTCCATGACATACACTGCTGCTATGTTTCTTTAGATGGGCTTACTAGACCATTGCATAGAGTACTGGTTTCTATATCAACAATTTTGAGAATGATTCTAAACCAGCAAATAAAAAGTTGCAAAAAAAGTTCTTCTATCTGAGACAAAATGAAAAAGCTGGCATGCAGCTGTCTTACTGTATGCCATTAGCAGGCGCGAACTGATCCACAGTTCGCGCCTGCTAATGGCAGAAAGCAAGAGGTATTTTCAGTTATGTACAAGAACTGTATGGTGTTAACCAAGAATCAACTCCACTGGTGGGCCCCAAGAATCAACTCCACTGATGGGCCCCAAGAATCAACTCCACTGCTGGACCCCAAGAATCAACTCCAATGGTGGACCTGAAGAATCAACTCCACTGGTGGACCCGAAGAATCAGCTCCACTGGTGGACCCTAAGAATCAACTCCACTGGTGGGCCCCAAGAATCAACTCCACTGGTGGGCCCCTAGAATCAACTCCACTGGTGGCCCCAAGAATCAACTCCACTGGTGGACCAGAAGAATCAACTCACTGGTGGACCCGAAGAATCAGCTCACTGGTGGACCTAAGAATCAACTCCACTGGTGGACCCGAAGATTCAACCCCACTGGTGTACTTGAACCTGAAGAATCAACTCCACTGCTGGACCCGATGAATCAACTCCACTGGTGAACCCAAAGAATCAACTCCACTGGTGGACCTGAAGAATCAACTCCACTGGTGGACCCGAAGAATCAACTCCACTGGTGGACCCGAAGAATCAAATCCACTGGTGGATCCAAGAATCAACTCCACTGGTGGGCCTCAAGAATCAACTCCACTGTTGGGCCTGAAGAATCAACTCCACTGGTGGACCAGAAGAATCAACTCCACTGGTGGACCAGAAGAATCAACTCCACTGGTGGACTCTAAGAATCAACTCCACTGGTGGACCCGAAGATTCAACCCCACTGGTGTACTTGAACCTGAAGAATCAACTCCACTGCTGGACCCGATGAATCAACTCCACTGGTGAACCCAAAGAATCAACTCCACTGGTGGACCTGAAGAATCAACTCCACTGGTGGGCCCTAAGAATCAACTCCACTGGTGGCCCCGAAGAATCAACTCCACTGGTGGCTCCGAAGAATCAACTCCACTGGTGGCCCTGAAGAATCAACTCCACTGGTGTACTCGAACCTGAAGAATCAACTCCACTGGAAGACCCAAAGAATCAACTCCACTGGTGGACCTGAAAAATCAACTCCACTGGTGGACCCAAAGAATCATCTCCAATGGTGGACCCCAAGAATCAACTCCACTGCTGGCCCGAAGAATCAGCTCCCCATTCCACTCCAGTCTGACACTGGCCATTAGTCTAGCCCACCAGCAAACCCTCTGGTGACACAATTATGGAGCAAAGATGAGGCTTGTAATTTACCTTGTGGACATGTCTTTCTAATATGGTCTATGAATGTTTTATTTGAATGTAAGTATACATGCAGATATTCTTGATAAGGATGAGGGTCCTTAGCATCAGTTTTTCTGGTAAGTTACTCCCCTGATGCCATTTTTCAAACAGTCTTAGAACTACCCATCATTCGCTCTTTGGTATGCACCGTAAGTCTCCTGTCGTCTGTACATAGTTTCTCAATGCTGTCCCTAGTATCCTATTCCTAGTTTACTGATACACGGTATGTAGATAGTAATGTTATGTACAGTTGTCCCTTGCATTACAGTAGCCTCAGGATACAATATTTTCACCATACAATGGTCTTTCCTGGGACATTGTATCTTGCAACCACACTCACTATACAATGTCCCAGACTCTGCTGATCTGCAGCTCATGTGATTGATGGGAGATCCAACCAATTATCATGAACATTTTACTTGTAAAACATGTGTGTTAATGAGGTGCATACAGTGATTGGCAGTTTAGTAGCGTCTCTCTACCGTACAGTGCGGTACTACATGTTCTGTACTGCTCTATATGTGTGTCACGATGATCGGCTCCTTTGGCCCCGGGTGAAAGCTCCATTGTTTTTCCGGTACATTGTGTATAAAATACATGACCCTATAACCAATATAGAAAGTGAATTCCAGCTTCCAGCAGCTCTTCCTGTTGTTCTATGTTAGGACTTGCTTTATCTGGATTAGTTATCTGTTCTGTTTTCTTTTGTTAGTGACATTTTGGGGCTTCAGAACCAATTACCAGCTTTACATAGAGGGGTTGTATAATTTTACAGTAATTTCAACATAAATGGTCGATCTGGAACCCACTAAAATTGTATGTTGAGCTCTGTTAATGTGATAGACAAAATAACATTACCAAATGTATTATTTTGCCCGTCACAGAAGGCCCCTACGTTCAGCGCTCAGAGCAAACATAGTCCAAAAGTGACTGTTTACACTGTTGTTCCCTATAGATCCATCGAGACTCTCTCTTCAGGGACCCCAATGAATACCCACAGAAGTGGTCCCAAAAGGGATCACAGCTCGGTGTGAACCCAGCCTAACACATTCCACCTAATCCTGAAGGTCTTAACACAAATAAAGTGTGGAGACCCTAAGGATTAAGTGAAATGTGTTCTATATATATAATTCACTCCAGATACATTATATATCACTATAATAATTTGTACAAAACTCATGACCATGTCATTTAGGAATGTCTTTGGTTTTCTTGTAGCAGACGTGAGCAGAAACCACCTTAAGCTTCTTTACTTCAGAAGATCAGCGACCTCACTTATTCTCTGATCATTTGCCCCTGACAAATTCTCAGGGTATCAACTGGACATACTGTCATTAGAGCTTCCTGTATGTCAGGTGGTGACAGCCGCTGATATTTGTCAAAAGGCCAGTTGAGTGCTGTGTGCAGAGATCAGCTCTACTTCTGGTGTTGAAACAATTTTGTGAAACCAGTTAATCTTATGCACATGACATTTTTCCCTCTTTGGTAAGAGCATGGTCCTTGTTTTCATCCAAAATTTTGCTTTTCATTTTGCTGTCTTTTCATGGCATGCAATGTAGTCTTCTTGTAAACTATACATAGCTCCTCTATGCTGTTGTCTAGTAACATATTACTTGTTTACTGATACACAGTATGCAGATGGCAAAGTTGTGTTGCAAGGTAAGCCTACAATAATATTACTTACCAGTGCTGACATCAGCAATTTTAGGGCACCATACCGACAAAGCAGCTGCCCGACCCCCCTTGAAAAAGAATTCTTGGGATCAACGGGATGCTGTATTAGCGACATTATCTTTATTCTGTGGATCAATACACTTCTGCCGATATTAAATTTATAGATATAGTTTTTTATGTTTTACTACTTGTAAATAATATGCATTTTTTTTTATTTGAGAGCAATAACCATGTTAGTTTATGTTAATGCAGCTGTAAGAGGGGTAATATTTTTGTAGAGTGAGTTGTATTTTTATGTGCACCATTTTAGCGTACATGTGACATTCTCCATTTCTAATTTTAGTTTAGAAGGAAAGTGAGACAGAAAAAAATCACATAAAAATAGGTAATTATTTACTCAAAAACACATAGGCCATACCTACAGCTCAATGGCTGGATAATAGACTAATCCCAGTAGGAGGAAATAGAAGCCCCAGTGCTACTTGGGAAAAATATAGCAGGTGCAGATAACTAATGAGCAGTAGGTTGAGCAGTCATGCACCCTTCCACTAAGAGGGTAACTGAATAATAAAAAACTGCACATTGCATAAGTACCAGTTCACACCAGTACGCGGAAAAGCCACAATATCATACAAGGGGAGACGGCACAAATGCAAAAATACTGATTACACAACCACTCACACTCCTTCTATGCATGAGGGTGGTGATTGCTAGTATTGTAATTGCATATAGACAAGGCGATACAAAGGGAGCAACTTATACAGATACGTGTGGTGCACCATACTGGCTTACAATTTATGATGCCTCTACTAATCGATTGGACGGGCTGCCCAGCACATTTCAGGTGTCCAACACAAAATACTCCCCTGTATTGAGGGTAATAATTACATACTGGAAAAATATCAAATATGAGGTATTAGTTGTTACAGTGGCCACTTTATTCCCAAGCTTGCAAACCACGTCAAGGTTATTATCCAGCCATTGGGCTGTAAGTATAACCTTTGTCTGTGTTTTTGGGAAGTGAGGCAACCAACAAAAAAAAATTCATTTTTTATGGCGGCAATACTTATTTTATATTTACAAAATCTGTTTTTCTAATCTCTCCTAAGTACTTGTACAAGTGATCGCTAGTACAACCTCAGAGACATCTTGTTAGCATTAAGCCTGTTCTTTTTACCAAATTTGTAAAACAAAGAAGCTTCTGGCAGCAGGCCACCTTGTTTCACATTTCAACCTGGGCCCTGTACAGCAGTACCCACAATACTGCCCTAACGGCAGCCCTGTTACTTACTACTCAGCAATATGTCTCATTTCACTTTACTAGATACATTTTATACAGAGACAACACTGTAATGTATCTTCAACATTTGGCACTATCAGGGGCGTAACTACTGGGGTAACAGACATAGCAGCTGCTAGTGCTTCTGCTACCCTGGTAGTGCCGCTCCTGCGCCCGCCGGCAATGAACATAACAGTTCACTTCTGACAGGGCGGAGCTGCGGGGCCCGGCGCATCCTGCCTCTGAATGCCTGGGCCATATGTTCCAAGCGTTCAAAGGCAGGATTACCTGGTCCCGCTCTGCTAATCTGCCTGGTAGGCCTGAGGCTACAGTGCTGATGTGGCCGGCGGGACGACATCACATCATCGTGCGCTGCCCGCGCCAAGCACAGAGACTGGCTGGCCGGGAAAGCATCACATTGTGGGAGCGTGGAGAGAGGTAAGTAAGCTATAGCTACGTAGACCCTGTCTGCCTGACTATATGGGGCCCTCGGGCTACCTAGACCCTATCTACCTGACTATATGGGGCCCTACAGCTACCTAGACCCTGTCTGCCTGACTATATGGGGCCCTACAGCTACCTAGACCCTGTCTGCCTGACTATATGGGGCCCTATAGCTACCTAGACCCTGTCTGCCTGACTATATGGGGCCCTAACCAGCTACTATAGCCCCTGTACTAGCCTGGACTATATGGGGCCCTACAGCTACCTAGACCCTGTCTGCCTGACTATATGGGGCCCTATAGCTACCTAAACCGTACCTGCATGACTATATGGGGCCTTGTAGCTACTTAAACCCTACCTGCCTGACTATATGAACCCGATAACTCACCTAATCCCCGCCAGCCTATCTATATGGCCCCCTATAGCTACTTAAACCCTGCCTGCCTTCCTGTATGACCCCTATAACCCACCTAAACCCTGCCTATCTACCTATATTGCCCCTACAGCGACCTAAACCCTGCCTGCCTAACAATATGGCCCCTATAGATACTTAAACCCTGCTTGCCTACCTATATGGGCCCTATACCCTACCTAAACCCTGCCTGCCTACATATATGGCCCCTATAACCCACCTGAACCCTGCCTGCCTATCTATATGGCCCCCCTATAGCTACTTAAACCCTGCTTCCTATATAGCCGCTATACCCTACCTAAACCCTGCCTGTCTACGTTCATGGCCCCTATATGCAACCTAAACCATGCCTACCTATATGACCCCTAAACCCTGCCTGCCTACCTATAAGGCCCCTATAGCCTACCTAAAGCCTGTCTGTCCGTTTGGGGCTCCCTGTAGCCTATTTACCTACCTACCTAGGTACCTATGTGGGCCCCACCTATAGCCAATCTACCTAGCTACCTGTGGCCCACCTATTGCCTACTTAGCTACCTGGGGCCTACCTACAGCCTACCTGGGGGCTACCTAATTGGGCCCTAACTACTGCCTATCTAGGTCAAATCTACCTACCTATCTGTAATCTACCTCCCTAACTGAGACCTGCCTAACTACTGCCTACCTACCTAGGACCAAACTACCTACCTAGCTGGGGCTTATGTACTGCCTACCTCCCTACCTGGAGCCTACCAATCTACCTACCTACGGTCTACCTACCTATTCAATGGGGGTCTACCTGGTAACATGATTCTGAGGGGTACAGGCCATAGCTGTAACACAGTCTCCAGGGGGTTAATCATCTGTTCTTTCCCTTTAGTAGACTGTGCCTCTAAGCCAGGGGTAGGCAATTCATTTTCCATGGGGCCACATTAGAAATTGGAATGGTGTTAGAGGGCCAGACTAATATATTTAACTCAGTTCTCCCCAATAATACTATAGACCCTGGAGTCGATTGTTAAGTTCTTATCAATCGACTTGAGGCCGTAACAACCGGCTTGATGACTGTTAGCGACTTCACAATGCATTAAGTTATACACTCACCGGCCACTTTATTATGTACACCTGTCCAACTGCTCGTTAACACTTAATTTCTAATCAGCCAACTCACATGGGCGGCAACTCAGTGCATTTAGGCATGTAGACATGGTCAAGACAATCTCGTGCAGTTCAAACCGAGCATCAGTATGGGGAAGAAAGGTGATTTGAGTGCCTTTGAACGTTGCATGGTTGTTGGTGCCAGAAGGGCTGGTCTGAGTATTTCAGAAACTGCTGATCTCCTGGGATTTTCACGCACAACCATCTCTAGGGTTTACAGAGAATGGTCCGAAAAAGAAAAAAACATCCAGTGAGCGGCAGTCCTGTGGGCGGAAATGCCTTGTTGATGCCAGAGGTCAAAGGAGAATGGGCAGACTGGTTCGAGCTGATAGAAAGGCAACAGTGACTCAAATAGCCACCCGTTACAACCAGGTAGGCAGAAGAGCATCTCTGAACGCACAGTACGGCGAACTTTGAGGCAGATAAGCTACAGCAGCAGAAGACCACACCGGGTGCCACTCCTTTCAGCTAAGAACAGGAAACTGAGGCTCCAATTTGCCCAAGCTCATCGAAATTGGACAGTAGAAGATTGGAAAAATGTTGCCTGGTCTGATGAGTCTTGATTTCTGCTGCGACATTCGGATGGTAGGGTCAGAATTTGGCGTCAACAACATGAAAGCATGGATCCATCCTGCTTGTATCAACGGTTCAGGCTGGTGGTGGTGGTGTCATGGTGTGGGGAATATTTTCTTGGCACTCTTTGGGCCCCATGGTACCAATTGAGCATCATTGCAACACCTTGTGGAATCTATGCCACGAAGACTTGAGGCAGTTCTGAAGGCAAAAGGGGGTCCAACCCGTTACTAGCATGGTGTACCTAATAAAGTGGCCGGTGAGTGTATGTCCCCCAGTATAGGTAATAGGGTGTCCCAGTAAGTTATATGTCCCCAAGTAAGTATTATGTTCCTCAGTATAAGTAATAGGGTCCCTCAGTAAGTTATATTCCCCCCAGAAGGTAGGTATATAAGTTATATGTTCCCCAGTAGGTGTATAGGCAGGTTATAGGTCCCCCAGTAGGTATTTAGGTAGGTTATAGGTCCACCAGTGGGTATATACAGTAGGTAGGTTATAGGTCCCCCAGTAGGTATATAGGCAAATTACAGGTCCCCCAGTGGGTATATAGGTAGGTTATATGTCCCACAGCAGGTATATAGGTAGGTTATTTGTTCTCCAGTTGTTATATAGGTAGGTTATAGGTCCCCCAGCAGGTATATAGGTAGGTTATAGGTCCTCCAGTAGGTATATAGGTAGGTTATAGGTCCTACAGCAGGTATATAGGTAGGTTATAGGTCCCCCACTAGGTATATAGTCAGGTTATAGGTCCCCCAGAAGATATATAGGCAGGTTATATGTCCCACAGCAGGTATATAGGACACCCAGTAGGTATATAGGCAGGTTATATGTCGCCAAGAAGGTATATAGGACACCCAGTAGGTATATAGGCAGCTTATATATCCCCCCAGTAGGTATATAGGTCCCCCAATAGGTAGATAGGCAGGTTATATGTCCCCCAGCATGTCTTTAGGTCCCCCAGTAGGTATATAGGCAGGTTATGGGTCCCACAGCAGGTAAAAATGGCTAATTAAAAATAAAAAAACTAACCTTTCCCCCACTCCCTGAAGGTCCCACTCTTCTCCATCTTCTTCCTGCCTGTGCTGTGTACTCTGGTGAGTGGAAAGCCTGCTCTCTGCTCCGCAGAAGGTTGCAGCTGTACTCTGCTGAGTGGAGAGGCTTCTCTCTCTGCTCTCAGAAGCCTGCAACTGTCCAGAGAATGCACATACAGTTAGTCCCTGGCGCCACCGTCATAGCTGATCGCCAAAGTCCCAAGCCGATAGCTTAGCAACTGGTCTCAATTTGGGAACTTAACGGTCGGCGGATGGTGGCGGCGCAGGGAACTACTGAATTGCGTGTAATATCGGGAAATCTCACGTAGGTCGATCAGAGCTAGTTACAGGGCTGGATGTGGTCCGTAGGCCGTACAATGCCCAGGTCTACTCTAAGCTATGGCCTGTACCTGCTCTGCCACCTCTTGGAAGTTTGTGCAGAGGTGGGGGGCAGGGAGTAGGGTGCTGGAAAAGTGAGGATTCTGAGATATTTGTGTCCAAATCTGCAGGAATGAGTGGTGGCCGGGACAAGTCATCATGGCGGTGTGGACCGGATGCAGAATCAAATGGAAAGTCAACAACTCATCAGAAAAATATCACCTGTGAGTCTCAAGATGTAAGTGAAAGTAATCACTTATATGTCTGCAGAGTCTGTGTACACATATCTACCACTTAATGGTCACTGTATGTTGGTAATATACAGTTTGTAGGGCACCTGTGTACACTGGTATATACCACTATATGGTCACAGTATGGTGCTTATATACAGTCTGCAGACCCTGTGTACACGTATCTACAACTAAATGGTCACTGTATGGAGTTAAAATACAGTCTGCAGAGTCTGTGTACACGTATCTACAACTATATGGTCACTGTATGGTAGTAATATACAGTCTTTAGGTCACCTGTGTACACTGGAATACACCACCATATTGCGGTAATATTGGTCTTTGTATATTGATCTTTATTCAGTAATTGTATAGGGTTATTATTCAGTCACTATGTGGTGGTAATTTGTGGTCTTGTTCTGGCGGTATAATCAGGTCCATATGTAGTAGCGCTATTGGTAATGTTGGACTGGGTATAGTGGGATTTGTTTGGTAGCGATATGATGGTGATATCTATGGTGAGGTAATCACTCCTTGTATTATCTAGTAACTGCACGACTTATTAAGCGGTCCCAATAAATGTTCGTAGTCGGGGAGACGGGGTCGGGGAGGCGGAGGGGGGGGCACCCCTGGGTGCTGTCTTGTAGAATCCATGGCTGTAGCCTAGATGACAATGTTATACAGGGTGATATTTTGAAGGCTGGTGAAGGTAGTAAATGTCTGTAGTTGTAATTGATGTAACATCAGTGGTAAATAGCAGTGACTGAAAATCAAAGCAATGGGCGCTTGTAGCAAACAATCACGGCACAGCTTTCATTTCCAAGATCTAAATGTAAAAAGTGCTTATATAGTGTGATGTAAGATGGCGACATTGGAATGAGGAAAAGCTTTCCACGTGTTAAAATCTACAAGAACAGGGTCTATTGTGACTGTATAGTGAAACTTTCAGAATAAATGTAATAAATGTGCTCCACATAGAAAATGCATTTTGTTTTGGGTGAAGTAATTCGAAACCACTTGGTATTTGTCATGGGAAACGTCCGGGCCATCCAAAGAGTACCAGGCTGACCATTATCGAACTACAAGGACCACAAACCATGATATAATGTATCTTACGAAAAGTATCTGCATTGCTAGTCATACAGATTCCATAGGAAATAAAACCGAAACAGTGTAATTTTTGTATTACATTGCAAGGCCGATTGGAAGAGGATGAATTCAATGAAAGGCTGGTGTTCAGCCGTGGGACTACCTGTGGCCTCAATGGAAGAATCAATCAACACAACATTAGAATTTTCCCTTATCTGGCATCTGAGGGACTCATCAAAAATAAGGGAGACATGTATGATCTGGTTTTTCACCCTTTTCTGGCGTAAAATGCAACAAAGTAAGCCGGCTACGATATCTAATGCGCCTAATGAATGTGATAGGCGCATTGTTCATAAGACGACACTTTTTAATGTGCCTAACATGAGGGGGTGTTTTGGGGGAGTTCTGGGGGCGTGGCGCACGACACTTTTAATATTAGACACATATATATGAATGTGGTTCAGCAAAACTAGGCGCGTTACTGCTCAAACAGGCAGACCTATTTCAGTGTGATCTGCCTGAGCCTGAGGAGTGGAGCTAGATTTGCTGTTGGGGAAAAAATGTCCAATATTTCCTACACCAGTACAATAATGAAAAGTAATTTATGATAATTATCAAACTATATAAATAATTAAATAAATTATTTAAATTTGATAAAAATGTTATCATACAAAATTAATATAAAATATATAATATCCCAAAAATATAAAAATATCTCCTATAAAATGTATTTAATATGAATATAATCTAAATCTAGTTTTACATTAAAAACCTGATGTTGTTTAGATTTTTAAATTTTTTATTTTTACTACCTTAAATTTGAAATGTATTTTTGATGCTCTCACCCTTTATTCTACATACAGCAAGAGCCAGCACAGCACAGGTATTACTGGGAGCTGTGGTCCACCATGCAAGATCAGTACCATAGTTTCTATTCACTGACATGCTATTCTAATGACTTCTCTTTTATTTTCTATATATAGCCTTTATACGTTTGGCGCATTACTTATGCACCTAAGTTCCATGATGCGCCAAACACACAGACGAGGTGCAGTGAACTTTAGACACCATTTATGAACCCACAAAAACCACTTTCATACATTGAGGCGCATTTGACACTGAAAAATAGATGAGAAAATGCACTGCAAACCGTCTAGTTCCGTACATTTCTCCCTAAATGTCTTCTGTGCGTCAACAGTGCCTATATTTTGCAGAGGATACTATTAGGCTGCGTCCCCACGGCAAGGGACGTATACCGGTCGGTTTATCCGACCGGTATTTGTCCAGTTTGTGTGCAGTGCACATGGCCGAGGGTGGGGGTGGGGGGGCTTTTCTCCGCGATGAGCAGAGAAAAGCCCTCCCCCTTCACATTGGCTTGCACAGATTCCATCCGAAAACCGGACAGAAGATTGTGCAAGCACAATGTTTTTCGGGCGGCTGGCGGTTTAAAGAATCACGGGGCGGAAAACCCGTGCAGTGGGGACTGCTGCACGGGTTTTCCATAGAGCCCCATTGTGCTCATTTTCAGCCGTTTTTTCAGGCGGTCTGCAAAACCGCCTGAAAAACCGTCTGAAAACCCGTGCCGTGGGGATATGCCCTTACTGTGCACTCCTAGCTGAACATGTTAAAGGAATTGCTTATGATACAGATAGAGAAAGATCTGCAAAACATAATCTATTAGCAGGATGGCACTCCTCCACATTTGTATTTGAATGGTCACCGATACCTGATTAAAACTTTACTAGAACATGGAATTGACTGCATCGGAAACAATTTACCAGTATCGCACTGACCTCCATGATCGGCAGATCTAACACCCTGTGACCGATGTTTGTGTGTCTACATCAAAAACCTGATACAACACATAACTGGAGGATATGCCGCCACATGTCTGGACATAACTGGACTACCACCTAGACATCTGCCATGTCACCAGTGGACCTAGGCTTGGACATTTGTAGTGTATGGATAAAACTAGGATAGATATAGTGTATTTTCATTTTAATAAATGTGTACTATGTTCTCACAGTTATGATTACCCAAGTGATCCTTTTTGAATCAGCTGGTATTGTTTATAAGCATCTTTACTGACACCTTCATTGAAAAAATCCTGCATAAGCTATACATCTCAGGGGTAGCTACAGGAGATACACAGGGAAGAGAGGGCTAGTATCATCATTTTACACACATCCCATAGTGACCATAAAATTTGCAACAGACCTGAGATTTTGATCAGTTAACATAAGGACAACTGACCTTGTACTTTTGTCTGACAACGCTAAGAAAATATTGTCAGATGCACAATGGAGCAATTTGGAAAGAAATAATAGCTTTCTTTACGTCACTGGTTGACTGATCTTACCATAGACTTCAGGTTAGTGGGTAATTGATGCTAATGGAAGCCAGAAATCAGTTCTGTTGGATAAATAGATCTCATATTTGTGGCTAGCATCAGCCATTAGTGCTTGCACTTTTGAAGAACTGGAATTAGCTGTCTTCTACTGAGTCAATGAGTTGCCCTATTCATAGCATCTACACGTAACACAGTAGCCTTGTTATTAGCACAGGCTGCTACAGCTTCTTACAGAGTGTAGAGTGAAGTGCCACGTGTTGGGTATGGCTCTAGAGCTGAGCCATAATGATACCCACTGTGTACCACTGGATAAATCTAAGTGGCACGGTTGGTAAGTATTTTTTGGAAGATGGAGGAGGTTGTGCAGATTATTGTAATTGCAATAATTATTATTGTGCATGTCACAGTAAACACTACTAGTATGTTTATTCTAGTATCTGAGCTATATATATTACATATCACTTTTTAATGAGTTTTGTTGTGTAAAAACTTTTTGGCTGTCCCATGATTCCTGCTTAACCCTGGCAACCTTTTTAAGTCAGCATCCCACTTAATGATAGTATTTAACTCAGAAACCCTATTTCCAAACTGGCCACAATATGGGAATATGAGACCACACTGGCTGAAGTGCTGTGACTATAGGGTGTTGTGGCCCAGAGCCCAGGTGGCTTAGCCGAGCACCATGGAAAGTTGAGCTTTTGTGATTCTTTCATTTGGTTTTGGTGTTGTGTGTTGGTTGTTAGTGCTATGGTGATATGCCTGTGTTTATGAGATGATGTGGTCCAGAGACCAGTGGACCAAACTTAGCACTAATGGTGGTGTTAGGCTGTTGCATTGTTCCTTCTATAGGTGCTATATTGTAACAGCGGTGGTCGCTATGCAGTGCTGAATATAATACATTAGGGATCTGCTATAAAGTGGCATTATAACATTTGATCTACTGTACATGTGTACTAAAAACCATGGTGACGATTTACTAATGCAGTACAATCAGCATGGTGAGTCAGAAACTGGCATGCATAATTTGTACTACACTTACTACATGTTTTAGACACATTTTGTGCCTTGTCAGAGAAGGGGCATGGACTTCTACTAAAGGGGTGCGGATTAGACAAAAAAGGATGACATGGTTTGCAATGCACCACTAAGCATCAAAAATTGGATCAAAAAATTGTGCCAAAATGTTGGGGTTATTATTACCAGAAAGAAAGCAACCAATAGGTGGTGTAAAGTTAGACAACAGTGTCTACTGAGTCACCACATTTTTCATCACACATGAGCCACTGTGACGGATTTGGCATATTCTTAAACCGTCTAATCTAAGTTCACACTGTCTAAGTATTAGATGAGATTAGTAAATTTGCCTCCTTACATTCCTTTTTACAAATTTTGTTTAGCAACAAAAGATCAATGTATAAAAAGTGGATGTATGGTTCATGCCGATTTATCATACAATTGTGGCTTACTTCCAAATAACCTATCAGAGAACTCTGAAAGATGTCCCCTGCTCAGGACTCTCAATCAATTGGTCAGAACAGGAGGTGGCAAAAAATTGTGTCGATTAGGAGGTGGAAGACTGGACATGGAGCTCAGTGATCATAGAGATTATGCAAGACAATAACTCAAACAAGTCGCAGAAGCTATTGTGGTTGAATTAGATGAGAAGAGAACAACCTGCATGCATATTGCTATCTTTTTTCACTTATCCCCCAGTTCAAGGATGTGCCGTCACCACTCAACTTAGCCAAAGACTAGGAGACATGTTCCATAACAGAGCTTTCCCTATCCTGTTCTCCTATAACTCTCTATTTAAAATGTTATATATGACAACTAGGAGACAAGATTCCAAAGTCACTTAGACAAGGACTGATGACATCTGATTGACAGTTCTTGACAGAAGGACCCACCTCCCTCTTCCAAACCTACATACAATGCTGTCAACATATAAAATACTATGGATGACATGTCAGAAAAGAGGCGCCTCCACGCCAGTTTTAAGGCGCATTAAATGAGTCTACAGTGCGCCTGAATGAATGAACCTGTCAAAAATCTGGCGTGTGGTCTACCTTGCATAGTATAATTGATGCACCTAATCTAGGCGCATAGCATAACCAAGGCGCCCAGCATATCAGTGCTCGCATATTTGAGGTACATTCAAATGTATCGTGACTGTAGTATAATGTACCTAGTTTTGGTGTATTACAGTTCATTTATATAGAGAATAAGGCGTCAACAGTTTTTGGTGCAAAATATACCCCCCAAAAAATGGCGCAGCCCTAATGGGATATGTCGCCCTATATACCTATGTTTTTGTATTCCATGCTGTGGAACTGATCTTTTTAATTAGAAATTCTCTGGTACAGCTGATGGACTGAAGGCCAGGACATTGTGACAGGGCCTGTGAAAGGTGTTAAAGAGGGTAATCTGTAGAGTACAAGCAAGTCTCAGGAAGTGTTCAGATATTGAACCAAGCAGAGGCGTAACTAGGGAAGCCTGGGCACACAAAGCAAACTTTTGGATGCCCCCCCCCCCCTCTGCTTCTCTGACCACGAACATTTACCGGGACCTCTTAAGTCATGCAGTTACTACATAATACAAGGAGGTGAAACAACCCTCACCATAGATATCACCATCATAAACCCGCTTACCAGACAAATCCACTAAAACCTATATTAACATACCAATAACGTTAACTACAAAATGGAACCGGATTATACCGCCAGAACGAGACCATAAATTACCACCACATGGTGACTGAATAATACCCCTATGCTTGTAATGAATAGAGATCAATATTACTGCCATATAGTGGAATAGACTAGAGTACACAGGTGTCCTATAAACTGTATATTACCACCATACAGTGACCATATAGTGGTAGACACCAGTGTACACCGGCTCTGCAGACTGTATATTACCTCCATACAGTGACCATATAGTGGTAGACACCAGGGGTACCCCAGGCTCTGCAGCCCTTTTATTTTAAACCCCCATACAGTGACCATATAGTGGTAGACACCAGTGTACACAGGCTCTGCAGACTGTATATTACCTCCATACAGTGACCATATAGTGGTAGACACCAGAGTACACAGGCTCTGCAGACATGTGATTATAGTGCTGTTACATCTTGTGACACACAGGTGACGTTTCTCTGACGAGTCGTTGACTTTCCCTTTTGTTCTGCCTCCAGTCCAGACCTTCATGATGACTTCTCTCGGCCACCACTCATCCCTGCAGATTTGGACACAAATATCTTAGAATCCTTACTTTTTCAGCACCTCACTCCCTGCCAGCTCTGTACAAACTTCCCAAAGGTGGGAGGGCAGGTACAGGCCATAGCTTAGATGCCCACTCTCCTAGAGGGGAGAAACAGATTACTCACCCCCTGAAGATTGTGTTACAGCTATGGCCTGTACCCCACCGAATCCTATAAACAGGTAGACCTCCATTAGATAGGTTGGTAGGCCCTAGGTAGGTAGGTTAGTAGACTTGAGGTAGGTAGTATATAGTCCCCAGGTAGGTAGATCCTAGGTAGGCAGTAGTCAGGCAGGCCTCAATTAGGTAGGCAGGTAGGTAGGTATGCTGTAGGTGGGCCCCAGGTAAATAGGCTATAGGGGGGCCCAAATAGGACGGCAGGTTTTAGGTAGGCTATAGGGGCCATATAGTTAGGCATGTAGAGTTTAGGTAGCTATAGGGGGCTAAATAGGTAGACAGGCAGGTTTTAGGTAGCTAGAGGGAGCCATACAGATAGACAGGGGTTAGGTGGGCTATAGGGGCCATATAAGTAGGTAGGTAGGGTTTAGGTAGCTATAGGGGCCCCATATAAGTAGACAGGCAGGCTTCAGGGGGCTAAATAGGTGGGCAAGGTTTAGGGAGGCTATAGGGGCTATACAAGCAGGCTTTTGGGGGCTATAGGCTATATAGGCAGGCTTAGTGGGGGTATATAGGCAGGGGGGCTATATAGGTAGGCTTAGGGGGATATATAGGCAGGCTGGGGTATATAGTCAGGCTTCAGGGGGGACTATATAGGCAGGCTGGGGTATATAGTCAGGCTTCAGGGGGGACTATATAGGCAGGCTGGGGTATATAGGTAGGTTTCAGTGGGCACTATATAGGCAGGCTGGGGTATATAGGCAGGCTGGAGGTATATAGGCAGGCTGGGGTATATAGGCAGGCAGGGTATATAGGCAGGCTGGAGTATATATGCAGACAGGGGTATATAGGCAGGCTGGCGAATATAGGCAGGCTGGGGTATATAGGCAGGCTGAGGTATATAGACAGGCAGGCTTGGGTATACTGGCAGGCAGGCTGGAGTATATAGACAGGCAGGCTGGGGTATATAGACGGGCTGGGGTATACTGGCAGGCATGGGTATATAGACAGGCAGGCAGGGGTATATAGACAGGCAGGCTGCGGAATACTGGCAGGCAGGGGTATATAGACAGGCAGGCTGGGGTATATAGACAGGCAGGCTGGGGTTATACTGCCAGGCAGGGTATAAAAGACAAGCAGGGTGGGGTAAAATAGACGAAGCTGGGGTATACTGACAGGCAGGGGTATATAGACAGGCAGGCTGAGGTATATAGACAGGCAGGCTGGGGTATACTGGCAGGCAGGAGTATATAGACAGCCAGGCTGGGGTATATAGACAGGCATGCTGGAGTATACTGGCAGGCAGTGGTTTATATACAGGCCGGCTGGGGTATAAAACAACACTGTGTTTTACGGCAGGGGGGGTATAAACAAACTGGGGTATATAGACACAGGCAGGGGTATATAGACAAGTAGGCTGGGGGGATACTGGCACAGGGGTAAAAAGACAGGCATCGGGGGGTATAACAGGGGGCAGTGGTATTAGACAGGCCCCGGGTGGGGTATATAGACAGGCAGGGAGAGGTATAAAGACGGGGGAAAA